>BSDF01000149.1:0-35286 GCA_027925045.1 Hypotaenidia okinawae
AATCCAGATTCAAAGCCCCCAGAGGTGATGGGCACTCCGTCACAGCTGAGGATGCTGCCAACAGCAGCGGAGGTGGAGGAGCCCACAAGGGTGTTCTGCGGGAAGGAGCTGAGGATGGGGCCGGGCAGGGTCACCACCACAGCAGGGGGCTCGATGACCACGGTGGAGTTCTGGCACTGCCTGACACAGGGCTCATTGCAGCTGTTGGCCAGCGGGGTCGGGCCGCAGGGCTGGCAGGGCAGGCACTGGTTGTAGCAGGACATGTCCTGGGGCAGGAGCTGCACCTGGCAGAGAAGCAGGGAGGAAGCAAAACATGGGGATGGGTGAGGAGCAGCCTGGCACCACACCATGAGGGAGACAAAGAACATGAGGGCCAGGAGGTGGATGCTGTGCAGAGATGTGTGAGGGCTTCTTGGCCTCATCCTGCCCGGCACCAAAAAGAGCCACCAGCTGTTATCCAGCTCTTCCTAGCTCTGTGTCCAGCAGTCAGCTCAGTGCCATCCCAGCTTCCCTCCATGCCTAACCTTCTCCCCACTTCCCTCTCTCATGATGAGCAGCCCCAGAGTCATGCCCAGGACACAGCTGCTGTCAGCTGAGAAGTCCACATAGATGAGCTCTCCTTTTTAAGAAAGAAGAGAAAGGAGAAGGGTCTTCAGACTCACCTGGTTCCCAAGCAGAAGGAGGCAAGAGAAGCGGGTGAGCAGGTGCTGAGTTGGGCTGGCTTTTATCCTGGGCCTTTACTGCCCCAGGCTGCCAGAGGCATCCCTTGGAGAGGGGATTCTTTTCTGACCTGCTCATCTTGAATGCAAAACATCCCAGGGAATGCTCTGGGCTGTGCTCTGGCTTCCTGAACTGCTGTCTGCCCATGTCCTGCCTTACGCCAGGCACATTCCCCAGTGAATTGCCCACAGGTTGTGGGACAGGATGAGAGGCCCAAGTATTTCCGGAGCAGAAAATGTCATTGTGGGCAGAGGATTCATTGCATGTAATGGGAGACTCCAACAGAGGTCACGCAAGAGCAAGAGCTGGCACACACACACACATACAGGTACACTAGGCCTCTCATCATCTGGAATGAACTGAGAAGACTCCAGACCCCCAAACGGAACCTGTCTGCACTGCCCAGGGCCAGCACACAGGCCATGGGCTTAACAGACTCTTCCTCTATTGTCCTCTGTGTCCAGAGGGTCAGTGTTGCTGAGGAAAGACTTGTGCACCTGAGGAGAGCAGGAGATGCAGCTGCTGAGAGTGAGGTGCCCAGCTCGAGCCTGTTCACTGGCACAGAAGCCCTCTCTCTGCTGTCTGTCTTTCCTAGAGGACCCTGGAGATGGGCTTTAGACAGGGGACAGAAGTGCTTGTAGGCTCTGGCAGGGCAGCCTGTGGCCTGGCTTCTGATCCCACGCTGAATCGAGCCATGCAAAGGTGACCAGATATGCAGGGCCTGCTGGGAGCTCATGCTGGCTGGGGAGTTCAGAGGCCACAAGAGCTGACTTGCAGGATCAGTGTCTCCAGATGGATGGTTTGTCCCATTTCCCGTGCAGGTCTGCTTTGGGATGGGGTAAGTCGTGTGTGTGAGCTGATGGCTCATCGCTGACTGTGGGAAGAGCCTGTAGAGTCTGTCAGAGAGTGTCCAGAGGAGGCCACAAAAGTGATCAGAGGGAGGGAACCCTGTGGTGGGTTGGCCCTGGCTAGAGGCCAAATGCCCACCAAGCCTCTCGCTCACTCCCCTTTTCAGCCAAAAAAGGGAGAAAATGTATATTGGGAGGCCTAGGACTTGAGATAAGGACAGAGGGATCACTCTGCAATTAGTGTCATGGGCAACATAGACCCAAGAGAGAATAAAGGAAAGAGAAGTGATTTATGACACTACAGCTACACACCCAGGGAACCAGAGTCGGGTAATGAGAAGCGTGGCCAGGTCTTAAAGCACGTTTTTCTCAGTATCAGGGAGTCATCTCCTCACCATGGGCCTCAGCAGGGCTCCCCTCCATGGGGTGCTGACCTGCGGGCCCAGACTGCTCCGGCCTGGTCCCTCCCCAGAGTCACCAGTCCCCCAGCAAACCTGCTGAGGCCTGGATCAATCTCTTCACAGGCCGTAGATGGTGTCTGCTCCCTGTCCTTATCCATGGGCAGTGAGGGGACACCCACTCCACCATGGTCTTCTCCATGGGCTTCAGGGGAATCTCTCTCTCCAGCACCCAGAGGGCCTCATTATTGGTTCACGTCCAGCTTTTCATCCATCTGTGTCACAGCATCACAGAAAGTCAGGAGTTGGAAGGGGCCTCGAAAGATCATCTAGTCCACTCCCAGTGCCAGAGCAGAATCACCCAGACTAAATCGCACAGGAATGCATGCAGGTGGGTTTGGAATGTCTCAAGAGAAGAAGACTCCCCAACCTGTCTGGTCAGTCTGTCCCAGGGCTCTGTCACCCTCACAGTGAAGAAGTTCCTTCTTCTATTCACATGGAACTTCCTCTGCTCCAGCCTGCACTCGTCGCCCCTTGTCCTATCGCTGCCATCACTGAGAAGAGCCCGACTCCATCCTCCTGACTCTCACCCTTTACATATTTATAAGCAGTAATAAGGTCACCCCTCAGTCTCCTCCAAGCTAAAGAGGCCTAGCTCCCTCAGCCTCTCCTCACAAGGAAGGTGTTCCATGCCCGTAATCACCTTGCTGGCCCTGCACTGGACTCTTCCAAGGAGTTCCCTCTCCTTCTGGAACTGAGAGGCCCAGAACTGGACCCAGTATTCCAGGTGTGGTCTCACCAGGGCAGAGCAGAGGGGAGAAGAATGTCTCTTGATCTACTAACCACTCCCCTTCTAATAGAACCCAGGGGGGTATTCTGGTAATGGGGGATGCTGAGAAGGTGGAGATATTGAATGCCTTCTTTGCTTTAGTCTTCACTTCAGAGATTCCCCCTTGGGAATCTCCCTGACTACAGGGAGTGTTCAGCATGGATTCACCCAGGGGTGATCATGTTCGACCAATCTCACAGCCTTCTCTGATGTCACCACCGGCTGTGTAGCTGGAGGGAGAGCAGTGGATCCCCGGCGCAGGGCTCAGCCCCGGGGCGGAGCTGTCGGCAGCGGGGCCGTGAGGAGAGAGAGGAGGCGGCGGAGAGGAGGCGCGGCGGCCACAGGCAGCAGAGAGCCGGGGCTGGCGGGATGCGGCGGGGCCGGGGCGCAGGGCTGGCGGGGCTGGCCGCGGTGCTGCTGGGTGCGTGCGTGGGGCTGCCGGGGGTGCTGTTGGGGAGCCGCGCCGGTGCTGAGCCTGGGCTGGCCCCGCACGTCCCTCGGGCTTCTTCACGGACCTCTGTCCCCAAACTATCCTCCTGCCCATCCCTCCCTCTGCTATCGCCCCGCATTGCCTATGAAAACCCTCTCGCTCCATTCTTGGGTCACTTCTGTTTGTTTTCTACATTTCCTCTGAGGCTTTCTGTGGAATGCGTTAAGTCATTTCTTTCCACATACTACTTTCTCTCCTTTATCCCCCTTTTTCTTTTCAGCGACTCCTCCTTCCACCCATCATGCACACATTCCTCTCTCCAGCAGCTATTATTATTGGGCACTTTGGTTCCTGCCCAGGCTGGAAACCCTTCTCCTGCTCATGTCGGCATGGTGCCGGTGCTTGTGCGGGATTTCCTCTGGCAAACACCAGGCAGGGCTGGGCAGAAAGCAGCTTCTGAGGTTTTTCCTTCTCTTTCTCCTTCCTGGCAGCGGCTGTGGGCAGAGCCCAGGTGCAGCAGGAGCCGTCGGCAGAGACCACCGAGGGCATCGCCATCACCATCAACTGCTCGCACCCCAGCATAGAGGCCCGCAACGTCCAGTGGTACCGTCAGCTTTCAAATCAGACGCTGCAACACATTGCTCATACAGCGATTCACTGGAGATACCAAGTAGTGTGCGGACCCGCCTGGGAAGCTGTGGGTGTCGTCAGACCGTCGGTCCAGCAGCCTGCTGCTGTCCCGGCCCCGGCGCAGGGACGCGGCGGTGTATTACTGCGCCGTGGAAGACATGGGGAGAGGAGCCAGGGCTGCGGCCGGGCACGAACCGCCGCGGGCGGGGCCGGGCGTGTGTGTCGGGGTCGGGGGCACAGCCCCGGCCGGGCCCGCCAGGGGGCGCTGCTGCTCGTGCCTCGCTCGCTCCCCGCTCCCCGGGCAGCCTGAGACGGGCCGTGCAAGGCCGGGGGGCAGCAGGATGTGTCCCACGGGGCTCTCCTGCTTCCCCACAAAGGGCTCAGAGCCTTCGGGGTGACGTGGCACCCTCTGGCCTGTCTGGAACGGCCTGCCAGCCTCGTGTCTGCAACGGATCGCAGAGGGCACAGGTTCCCTTCCAGCCCAGCTCAGGCTGGTTCTGCTCTGGCCTCTGTCCCCTCTTTCCAAAGACACTTAGCTCTTCTGTCTCCTATGAAGGCCTAGGGCCAACTCCACAGAGATGCTCAGTGTAGGGGCTGTCTCATCGTAGCTTGGCTCCCTTGTGCAAACACTCAGCAGATCCCAGCCAGCGGTTTTCCTCCCCAAGGACACCCACAGACACCTCAAACCAAGGTTTTTCTCACATAAGCAGGCCCCTCAGGCATTTCAATTAGGCAATGAGGAATGCTGTAATTAATCAAGCAAGAAACCTAGGAATTACCGGGTGTGGTGGTTTAGCCTTGGCTGGAGGCCAGGTCACCATGAGTGCTGCTTTGAACCCAAGAAGGGGTTTGATAGTCATGTGGCTTGTGGTGGTTTAGCCCTGGCTGGAGGCCTGCTGCCCACCAAAGTCGGTCTATCGGTCCCCTTTTGTTGCGACATTTTGTTGTGACGGATAATTCAATAATCCAGATTTGACCACTGACAAGATCCATCCTGAAAATCCCACTCATGAAACCAATTGTCCAATCCAGAGAATTAAATTTTCATGTCATATGTTTTGAGTTTGATCTATAAATTTTTGAATGCTGAGTGGTCAGACAGATTCCTGCAGCACCTGTCATGAGACAGCAACAAAATTCAAGTGCTGCACAATTCTGTAGCTAAGTACTGTAATACCTTTGTGATTGTTTTTGCTTGCTTCGCCAATCAGGAGTGTCAGGAGTGCAGGTAACATCAGCCTCACATTTATGTACAGGCATCTATTGTAGTCTGTGGCAGAAATCATTATTTCCCTAATTTTCATTTATCACAAACACACATGCATATTTCAAAAACTGTTAGATGGTTCAAAATGTCCCGCAGCAAAACTGATAGTCCACCGTGGCTGCAGCTGCAAAACTTGACTTCAGTTACTGTGATCAGGGTCCCATCCTGGTTCCTGCAGGCTTGATTTCTTCTGCATCCACAGCTTTATCCACTTGGTTCCCAGATCTGTAATGACACAGGCAGATCTCCTTCCCCTAGTTAGTACCCGTAACTTCATTTCTTAGGAACACCTTTTATTATTCTTTTTGTTCCCTTTCAAGCCTCCTTTTAAACCTCCTGCATGTTTCAACATTGGAGGTACCAAACCTCTCCCCCATTTTTATTTTGTAAAGCAAATGCTTGAGAGTTTGATTCATCCGTTCCACTACAGCCTGACCTGCTGCACCATAGGTAACGTTCCATAATTCGAAAAAGACAAAGGTTGGTATTGCTTGTGTTAGATGTTCACTAGATTCTCTGGTTTGTGCAGTAGCAGCACAAACCCTTTAAATTCAGCAACCAACAAGTGGTATTGTCGTGGAAGTATAAAAACTCTTACAACTTCTGAGCTTCTGCAATGCAGCAGCTCATGTCGGTGCTACCAGCCTGTCTGCTCTCTGATTTCTCCCTGCTAGACCTTGAGTCAGCCAGTTGGTTCAGGGTGGCTGCAAATATGGGTAATAAAAATACTGATGCATAATACCATGCAATGAGCAAAACCAGTTAATATCTCTAAGCAACTTTTGAGCGTTAGTTATCAATCTGTCAGTCCAAATATTTCCACACTGGCTCCTTTTGAATTTTCTATAGACGAATCTGTAACGCCTTGCTTTTTAAATGCACTGTTAAGTCATGAATCAAACTTCCAACGTTCAAGTTTTTTCCCACAATCAAGCTATCGACCATGCAATGATAAAAGATTAAGCAAGGATTGCATTTTTCATACTGGAGCAAGTGTCCAATCTACATAATTTTGGCACCTAGTTGGTGAATTTTTATGCTTTGAGGGAGCACACCCAGTGATACCCTTTTCCTGGGTTTATTTTGTTTATAGTAGGGACTGAAAAGCAATTTTTCCCTAGTCAGAACATAATGGGATACTGAAAAATCCCAATCTTTCAAGAATTTGGCATGTTCCACAGACTTGTGGAAGGCTCGATATGACCCTTAGTCAGTTAGTCAGTTGCTCCCGTGTTAAATTCTGTACACTGATCAACCCAAATGGACATGTCTGGTTTGCAGGTTAAATATTTTAAGTAAGCTGCCCACTTCCAATGGTCGCTAACAACATCTTTTTCCTTAGTAACTAAACTTGCTCTCAGTTGGAGAAACGCAGCCCTAAATCTACAGCATATACAAAGAAATACTGAAAACCAATTTATCAGACAAATTACATTGCAAGACGCGAATCCATTCTGTTTGGGGGGGGAAGAGGGGGAGAATGGGGGAGGCCACTGCACGGTCACCATGCTTCCTTCACCTCCCACTTTCTCCACCACCCGCTCATCCCCACATACATTCTCCCTGGTAATTACCACGATTGTGTAGGAACAGGAATCGAAATACCCTGATTTCACTGTTTCCCTGTACTGACACCACCTTACGTGCCCAGTGTCCGACGAGCCATCTCTGTGTCCCTGAGCCGATGGCTGTTGAAGCCGATACTTGTCCTTCTCCGTAGGATTGTTGTTCCTGTCCTGAGGTTTCTTGTCCGGTGGTTTAGTCGATGATTCTTTGTATCCATAGTTTTCATCTCCGTAGTTTTAGGGTGGGTGGGTGGGCAATTCTGCAAACCCTTTAACAGCAGGCTATGCTGTTGCCTGCTCCGTGTCCATGTTTACCAGCTTTTCAAGGACAAGACGAAGCTGCTCATGGCAGTTAACATTTTCAACTGCGTCATGGGGTGTTTCAGGCTCAGTAAAAGTTAGAGGTGAACAGATATCAAAGGCAGTCAGTTTTAACGTTTGTTTCCACATTCTAAATGTATAACAGTGGAGGGTTTTGCATACCTTGATGGCAGATTTATGTGTACTAATTCTTTCCTTTCAATTCCGACAGATTTACCACTTTGCTCTGATAACACGGCATTATTGCTTAGCACAGTGACTGGGGTGGGTGAAAGGGCACCCAGAAACAACAACATATTCCCCGTAGTAGATCTTTTCCCTTTTTGAATCTGTTCTGCAGAACCCGGAATTGGCATTAAGTCTGCAAGGGTTAAAGCGTCAGCAACTCAATCCGCTTCCATTTCGGTTAGAGTCCTTTTACTTAATGTCCAGAGAGTTATTAACAACTTAGCTTCTTTCACCCCAACTGAGGGTTTGTCAAGGATTTGAGCTGAGATAGCTTCCCACGTAGGTACATCAAATGCCCTGTTAACGCTTGTTATCAGTCCTCTTTCTCGGCTCCACAAAAGGAGCTGTCTTAGAGACTTTTCACCATTTGTAATTCCTCTCTTAGAGAGCATATTGTGGAGGAGTTTCACTACCATCTGTTCTTTATCGAGCTTACTCCCCATTCCTCCTGCTTAGTTTTTAAACTTTCAGAGACGCTTAGTAAACTCCTATATTTCTTCCTATGGGGAGGTACCTGGTACTTCACTGTGACACTCTGCATGTTCAAAAACTGTATCTGGATTTGTGAAAAAACCCCTTGCTACTCCATACACTAATAGCCCAGGTAACTTCTTCCTATAGTTTATCCCCTGAATACTCCACTTTTCTAAAAAGCATTTGAGCATTTCATACACCGCTTGTCTGTCCACACCTTATTACCAGCCGGCCGGGGTTTCTCCCTTCCGCCTCTTGCGTGGGGATCTCCCTTTTGCCTCGGAGCTGTTGCAGCCTTTGCTAGACCTCGGCGGCGCGTGGCCGGCGGTAACCTCTTTGGGTGCTCCCGGACGAAGGGACTTGTTACCCCCTAAGGGTCCTCCCAGGTACGGGGTGCCTGTTCGTCTCCCTTTTCGCCTCCTGCGCTGCTTTCAGGACCGGTACCTGGAATCCATCGCACGATGCGTCACCCTCCTTGAGGCCAGGGTCCCTGTTTGGGCGCCATTTGTCGCGACGGAGGGAAGACTTGGACACTTGATGCAAGTGATCAGCAAGCTCCGTTTATTGAATAGTACAGTCATCTTTTATAATAGCTCTAATTAGCTCATTACATATTGCAAAAGCCAAGCTTAGCATTGGTTATGATTTTTAAGGTTAGTCCTGCCCTTAGTTCTTCATCTGTGGTCAGCTACATCCCCCTGTTCTCACGCCTGGACAGAGAGGCATCCTGCTGTTTGCAACTTATGTATCCAAGAATAGAACATCCTGGCCATATCAGCAACTAGATTAGCTGTGTACGATGCCTCCCAAATTGCAGCTCGGCCAGCTGGCCTATGTCTATGTGGCCTTTGTTAGCTAGCCATTCCTCCACAGTTTGGAGTAATGGGGACATGTTTGTTTGGGGGGTGGGGACTCCTCACACTTCCCCTACTACAGCATGGGTCCCCACCAACAGGTCACAGTCCTCCACAAACTTCTACAATATGTGTCCTTTCCCACAGGGCCTCGGCTCTTCACCAGCTGCCCCAGTGTGGGTCACTTCTATGGGGTGTAGTCCCTCAGGTTCAGACTGCTCCAGCCTGCTCCCTCATGGAGTCACAAGTCCCCCAGCAAACCTGCTTGAGCACGGGCCGCTCTCTCCACAACCTGCAGGTCCTGCCAAGACCTTGCTCCAACATGCGTCACAGCATCTTCCATCTATCTCCAAGCACTCCAGCACAGGGTCTCTGCACAGGCTGCAGGTCGGGTCTCTGCTCCCTCTCATCTTCCAGGGGCTGCCTCCTCCACCATGGTCTTCTCCATGGACTGCAGGAGAATCTTTCTCTTTGGCACCTGGAGCAGCTCGTCCTCCCCTCCTTCTTCACTGACCTTGTGTGGTGCTTCAGCCCCAAACAGTGGCTGAGCACCACATGCTGCTTGCTCACTCCCACTGGTGAAATAGAGTCTCCATGTGTTGGGATAAAGACAGTTTACTGACAAAACACCATGAAAGTAGAACAATAACAGCCAATTACACTCACAGCCAGTGATGTCACAGGCTACCTTAGCAACCTGAGCATGACAGAGTGCTGGCCAACACAAGGGGCAAACCACACCCAAACTGCTCTAGAAGCACCCAACAGCACCCCTTCCCAACCAGCCCTTTTTAGGAGGAAGTGATGTCAAGTGGTATGGAAAACAGCTCCCCTGTGCTGGCTGCTTGGGGAGGCTGACTCTGGCCTGGCCAGAATCAGGACACCTTGGTGCCTGCAAAGTTTCTTACATCTTCTCACTCCCTTCTCTGCTGGGGAAAAAAAATACAAGAAAATGAAAGCAGCTGCTTGCATTTCTTTTCCCTCTTAAGCGTGATTCGCAGAGGTGCTCTGACTGGTTGGCTCTGCCTTGCTCAGCGGCTGCTGTTTATTTGATTTGGCCTAGGGAAGCTTCTAGCTGCTTCTGGCAGAAGCCACCCATGCAGCCCACCCCCCATCCCCTTCTCCGCCAGAATCTTGCCATGCGAGTCAGGTTACTCAGAGCACCCCGATAATGTCCCCCTGAGTGTTCCCATTCACTCTGGGCAATATGTTCCAAGGTTTCATCACCCTGCTTGGAAGCAATTTCTTCCTTACAGCTGAATTCAGTAGAAAACCTCATTCAGGAGAAAACCTCGACCCCTTGTCCTGTCTCCACAGGCATCACTGCAGTGTAGTCTGTGATTCGGGGGTTCTTTGATTCCAAGTTCTTTCTTATAAACCTCCTTTGAATATTGACAGGCTGCAGAAAGGCCTTCCCTGAGCTTTCCCTTCCCCAGGATAAACAACCCCAACTGACTCAGCCGTCCCCCAGATGAGAGATGTTCCATGGCTCTGACCACCTCTGTGGCCCATCTCTGGACCTGCTCCAACAGGTCCGGGACTTTCCGGTGATGAAGACTACAGATCTGGGCACAGTACTGCAGGGGGGATTCACACCAGAGTGGAGCTGAGGCACAGCAGGATCTCCCTTGCCCTGCTGCTGGCCATGCTGTTTTGCAGGTACACAGGATACTCTAACTCATGGTCTAACTCAGGAAGATTACTGAGCGGTTGCTTGCTTATGCAGGGAGATGACCTAACTGGTTGTTTTGCTGCAATGTGGCAGGCAGCTAAAACAACCACACAGATGTTTGTTCTCTATCCCATCCACTATGGGTGGAGAGAGAATTGAAAAGCAAAACCCAGTTTCCTTAGAGGCTTCTTATTAATTTTATTACTACTACCACAATTCTTGCTATGGGTGCTATTATCATTGCTATTTAGAAAACAAGTGCTGCCTAGCACAATGTCTCAGCAGCCCAAGGCAATGCTCATGTGGTTCTGGGGCTGCTTCTCCTCCTGTACAAGCCCCCAGTTATATCTAATGTGCACGATGCTTGTGCACGATGCCAGAGGATGTGGGGTATCCTGTTGGGCAGGTTGGGTCAGGTGTCCCGACTGTGTTCCCTGTCAGCTTCTCGTTGGTGGTGTTTCTTGCCCATAGTGCTTCCATGAGGGGACAGGCACTTGCCAGGCAGCTCGTCCCGCTTGGCTGTGCGGCGGGGAGTGCGGGGGGCCCAGGGCTGGGCAGCGCCGCGCCCCTCGGGCCGCTCTGCTCCCGGCCCGCCCGGCCCGGCCCCGCTGCCGCCGGCGCAGGGCTCAGCCCCGGGGCGGAGCTGGCGGCAGCGGGGCCGTGAGGAGAGAGAGGAGGCGGCGGAGAGGAGGCGCCGCGGCCACAGGCAGCAGAGAGCCGGGGCTGGCGGGATGCGGCGGGGCCGGGGCGCAGGGCTGGCGGGGCTGGCCGCGGTGCTGCTGGGTGCGTGCGTGGGGCTGCCGGGGGTGGCGGGCTCCGGACCTGGCACCACCGCTGTGCCCGGCAACGGTCTCTGGCTCTCCTGCTCCTTCTCGAATCTTATTCCCACCCCCACCCCGTCCTCCCCTCCAGGTCTCTATTACCCCATTCGTTTCTTTCTCTGCCTCATTTTCTCTCTTTCCTTTTCTCATGCACATCTCCCCCCTTCCACCCATCATGCACACATTCCTCTCTCCAGCAGCTATTCTTCCTGGGCACTTTGGTTCCTGCCCAGGCTGGAAACCCTTCTCCTGCTCATGTCGGCATGGTGCCGGTGCTTGTGCGGGATTTCCTCTGGCAAACCCCAGGCAGGGCTGGGCAGAAAGCAGCTTCTGAGGTTTTTCCTTCTCTTTCTCCTTCCTGGCAGCGGCTGTGGGCAGAGCCCAGGTGCAGCAGGAGCCGTCGGCAGAGACCACCGAGGGCATCGCCATCACCATCAACTGCTCGCACCCCAGCATACAATTGGGCGACTCCATCTACTGGTACCGTCAGCTGCCGGGCCGAGGTCCCGCATTTCTCATGTTGGTTAACAAAGGTTCCAAGGAGCTGTCGGACCCCCCTGGGAAGCTGTGGGTGTCGTCAGACCGTCGGTCCAGCAGCCTGCTGCTCTCCCGGCCCCGGCGCAGGGACGCGGCGGTGTATTACTGCGCCGTGGGAGACACGGGGAGAGGAGCCGGGGCTGCGGCCGGGCACGAACCGCCGCGGGCGGGGCCGGGCGTGTGTGTCGGGGTCGGGGGCACAGCCCCGGCCGGGCCCGCCAGGGGGCGCTGACGCTCCGGCCCCCAGGGCTGCCTGGCACCGCCCGGCCCCTGCCCGGCCCCCGCGGCCCTTCCCCCGGCTCAGGCGCTGCCCTCAGGCCTCCCCCACAGCCTCCGCAGCCTCCGCAGCCCCGGCACCTTCGGGCATCTGGAGGCTCTTTAACAACTGTCATTAGTCTCCCTACAGACCCTCCGTGTGGGAAAGGTGTGGAGTGCCAAGGCTGCCTGTCTGCAGCAGGGGATGTGTGTCAGGTGCTTTGGGCTGGCAGAGGGACAAGAACTCTCCAGAGCTGGGTGCAGGACTCCAGGTGGGGTCTCACCAGAGCAGAGCAGAGGGGGAGAAGAACCTCTCTTGACCTACTAACCACCCCCTTCTAATAGAACCCAGGATGCCATTGGTCATCCCACTGTCCATGAGGACCACCAGATCCCTCTCACCTATGCTGCTCTCCAACAGAGCAGTCCCCAACCTATACTGGTACCTGGGGTTGTTCTTCCCTAGATAGAAGACCCTACACTTGCCCTTGTTAAATCTCATTAAACTTCTCCCTGCCCAGCTCTCCAGCCTGTCTCAGTCTTGCTGAAAGGCAGCACAGCCCTCGGGGGTGTCAGCCACCCCTCCCAGTTCGTGTCATCAGCAAACTTGCTGACTGCACACTCTATTCCCTCATCCAGGTCATCAATGAATATATTGACTAGGACAGGTCCCAGTACTGACCCCTGAGGGACCCCACTAGATACCGGCCTCACGCCAGACTCTGTCCCACTGATCACAACTCGCTGGCTTCTTCCCTTCAACCAGCTCTCAATCCACCTCACTACCATCCAGACCACACTGCCTGAGTGTAGCCATGAGGATGCTGGGGGAGATGGTGTCAAATACATTAGCTATTATGAAGAAATTCTTCCCTTAGAGGGTGGTGAGGCACTGGAACAGGTTGCTCAGAGAAGCTGTGGATGCCCCCTCTATGGCAGTGTGCAAGGCCAGGTTGGATGGGCCTTTGGGCAATGTGGACTCTTGGAGGGTGTCCCTGCTAATGGAGGCAAGGCTGAACTTGCGCCAGGGAGTGCGGGGGGACCAGGGCTGGGCAGCACCCCTGCCCGAGGCCCGGGGCCCTTCCCCCGCCCCGCCAGGCCCAGCCCCAGCAGCACCCTACATGCCCACAGTTCCTCCCTTGAGGGCAGCACTCCTCAGGATTCCGGCTCATATGACATGCTCCATGTGCAAGGGGGATTGCAGAGCAGAAATGCAGCAAGGCAAAGACAGATGGTCATTGGCTGTGGAGTAAGTAGGCTTGACTTCCTGCCCTTCAAGAGGCAGTGCCTGGAAGAAGACTTGCTGCAGTGTGTCCCACCCTCCAATAGCTCAAGCAGTGAGGAATGGCCCCCCTCTGCCCCCACCTGATTTCCCCCAGAGCCGTGGCTTTCTCTCTCCACAGTCAGGACGCAGATGGAAAGAGCAGCACAGGGACACGGGCAGGGCTGCAGCAGTTTATTGAAGAGTCTAAAGGGCGCCATGAGGTCACTCTGAGTGGAGGCCCCAGGGCAGGAGTAGCCAAGAATCTGTTTCCCCTTTCCCATGGCAGAGTTCCCAGAGGACATCTGTCAGGCTGCCCAGCAAAGGGAGCCAGGCCAGCAGGTCCCTCCAGGCTGGTTTGTGGGGTCCTCAGAGCAGGATTGGAGGGGAGCAGAAGAGAAGAACAGAGATGAAAAGGATGAGGGGAGGAGAGGAAAGGTAGACATTGGCCGTGTTGTGCAGGAGCTCAGGCTGGCACAGCCTTGCCCTTGCAGGCCAAGCCCAAGATGGTCACTTTGCTTAAAACACCGTGATGGAGTTTGCTCCTGTGTGCAGCATCATGCTCTGAGTGCCTGGGGGTCGTTGCCTGAGGTGACTGCCAGCAGCTTTAGCAGGGGGGGCATCTGTTGCCACAGTAGCGGCTGGTGATGCAGGAGAGGTCAAAGCCCCCAGAGGTGATGGGCACTCCGTCACAGCTGAGGATGCTGCCAACAGCAGCGGAGGTGGAGGAGCCCACAAGGGTGTTCTGCGGGAAGGAGCTGAGGATGGGGCCGGGCAGGGTCACCACCACAGCAGGGGGCTCGATGACCACGGTGGAGTTCTGGCACTGCCTGACACAGGGCTCATTGCAGCTGTTGGCCAGCGGGGTCGGGCCGCAGGGCCGGCAGGGCAGGCACTGGTTGTAGCAGGACATGTCCTGGGGCAGGAGCTGCACCTGGCAGAGAAGCAGGGAGGAAGCAAAACATGGGGATGGGTGAGGAGCAGCCTGGCACCACACCATGAGGGAGACAAAGAACATGAGGGCCAGGAGGTGGATGCTGTGCAGAGATGTGTGAGGGCTTCTTGGCCTCATCCTGCCCGGCACCAAAAAGAGCCACCAGCTGTTATCCAGCTCTTCCTAGCTCTGTGTCCAGCAGTCAGCTCAGTGCCACCCCAGCTTCCCTCCACGCCTAACCTTCTCCCCACTTCCCTCTCTCATGATGAGCAGCCCCAGAGTCATGCCCAGGACACAGCTGCTGTCAGCTGAGAAGTCCACATAGATGAGCCCTCCTTTTTAAGAAAGCAGCGAAAGGAGAAGGGTCTTCAGACTCACCTGGTTCCCAAGCAGAAGGAGGCAAGAGAAGCGGGTGAGCAGGTGCTGAGTTGGGCTGGCTTTTATCCTGGGCCTTTACTGCCCCAGGCTGCCAGAGGCATCCCTTGGAGAGGGGATTCTTTTCTGACCTGCTCATCTTGAATGCAAAACATCCCAGGGAATGCTCTGGGCTGTGCTCTGGCTTCCTGAACTGCTGTCTGCCCATGTCCTGCCTTATGCCAGGCACATTCCCCAGTGAATTGCCCACAGGTTGTGGGACAGGATGAGAGGCCCAAGTATTTCCGGAGCAGAAAATGTCATTGTGGGCAGAGGATTCATTGCATGTAATGGGAGACTCCAACAGAGGTCACGCAAGAGCAAGAGCTGGCACACACACACACATACAGGTACACTAGGCCTCTCATCATCTGGAATGAACTGAGAAGACTCCAGACCCCCAAACGGAACCTGTCTGCACTGCCCAGGGCCAGCACACAGGCCATGGGCTTAACAGACTCTTCCTCTATTGTCCTCTGTGTCCAAAGGGTCAGTGTTGCTGAGGAAAGACTTGTGCACCTGAGGAGAGCAGGAGATGCAGCTGCTGAGAGTGAGGTGCCCAGCTCGAGCCTATTCACTGGCACAGAAGCCCTCTCTCTGCTGTCTGTCTTTCCTAGAGGACCCTGGAGATGGGCTTTAGACAGGGGACAGAAGTGCTTGTAGGCTCTGGCAGGGCAGCCTGTGGCCTGGCTTCTGATCCCACGCTGAATCGAGCCATGCAAAGGTGACCAGATATGCAGGGCCTGCTGGGAGCTCATGCTGGCTGGGGAGTTCAGAGGCCACAAGAGCTGACTTGCAGGATCAGTGTCTCCAGATGGATGGTTTGTCCCATGTCCCGTGCAGGTCTGCTTTGGGATGGGGTAAGTCCTGTGTGTGAGCTGATGGCTCATCGCTGACTGTGGGAAGAGCCTGTAGAGTCTGTCAGAGAGTGTCCAGAGGAGGCCACAAAAGTGATCAGAGGGAGGGAACCCTGTGGTGGGTTGGCCCTGGCTAGAGGCCAAATGCCCACCAAGCCTCTCGCTCACTCCCCTTTTCAGCCAAAAAAGGGAGAAAATGTATATTGGGAGGCTTAGGACTTGAGATAAGGCTCCAGCCTGCACTCGTCGCCCCTTGTCCTATCGCTGCCATCACTGAGAAGAGCCCGACTCCATCCTCCTGACTCTCACCCTTTACGTATTTATAAGCAGTAATAAGGTCGCCCCTCAGTCTCCTCCAAGCTAAAGAGGCCCAGCTCCCTCAGCCTCTCCTCACAAGGAAGGTGTTCCATGCCCGTAATCACCTTGCTGGCCCTGCACTGGACTCTTCCAAGGAGTTCCCTCTCCTTCTGGAACTGAGAGGCCCAGAACTGGACCCAGTATTCCAGGGGTGGTCTCACCAGGGCAGAGCAGAGGGGGAGAAGAACATCTCCTGACCTACTAACCACCCCCTTCTAATAGTAGCCAGGGGGGTATTCTGGTAATGGGGGATGCTGAGAAGGTGGAGATATTGAATGCCTTCTTTGCTTTAGTGTTCACTTCAGAGATTCCCCCTTGGGAATCTCCCTGACTACTGGGAGTGTTCAGCATGGATTCACGGAGGGGAGATCATGCTCGACCAATCTCACAGCCTTCACTGATGTCACCACCGGCTGTGTAGCTGGAGGGAGAGCAGTGGATCCCCGGCGCAGGGCTCAGCCCCGGGGCGGAGCTGGCGGCAGCGGGGCCGTGAGGAGAGAGAGGAGGCGGTGGAGAGGAGGCGCGGCGGCCACAGGCAGCAGAGAGCCGGGGCTGGCGGGATGCGGCGGGGCCGGGGCGCAGGGCTGGCGGGGCTGGCCGCGGTGCTGCTGGGTGCGTGCGTGGGGCTGCCGGGGGTGGCGGGCTCCGGACCTGGCACCATCGCTGTGCCCGGCAACGGTCTCTGGCTCTCCTGCTCCTTCTCGAATCTTATTCCCACCCCCACCCCGTCCTCCCCTCCAGGTCTCTATTACCCCATTCGTTTCTTTCTCTGCCTCATTTTCTCTCTTTCCTTTTCTCATGCACATCTCCCCCCTTCCACCCATCATGCACACATTCCTCTCTCCAGCAGCTATTCTTCCTGGGCACTTTGGTTCCTGCCCAGGCTGGAAACCCTTCTCCTGCTCATGTCGGCATGGTGCCGGTGCTTGTGTGGGATTTCCTCTGGCAAACACCAGGCAGGGCTGGGCAGAAAGCAGCTTCTGAGGTTTTTCCTTCTCTTTCTCCTTCCTGGCAGCGGCTGTGGGCAGAGCCCAGGTGCAGCAGGAGCCGTCGGCAGAGACCACCGAGGGCATCGCCATCACCATCAACTGCTCGCACCCCAGCATAGAGGCCCGCAACGTCCAGTGGTACCGTCAGCTTTCAAATCAGACGCTGCAACACATTGTAACAGGATTCACTGGAGATAAAGTAGTGTGGGACCCGCCTGGGAAGCTGTGGGTGTCGTCAGACCGTCGGTCCAGCAGCCTGCTGCTGTCCCGGCCCCGGCGCAGGGACGCGGCGGTGTATTACTGCGCCGTGGAAGACATGGGGAGAGGAGCCAGGGCTGCGGCCGGGCACGAACCGCCGCGGGCGGGGCCGGGCGTGTGTGTCGGGGTCGGGGGCACAGCCCCGGCCGGGCCCGCCAGGGGGCGCTGCTGCTCGTGCCTCGCTCGCTCCCCGCTCCCCGGGCAGCCTGAGACGGGCCGTGCAAGGCCGGGGGGCAGCAGGATGTGTCCCACGGGGCTCTCCTGCTTCCCCAGAAAGGGCTCAGAGCCTTCGGGGTGACGTGGCACCCTCTGGCCTGTCTGGAACGGCCTGCCAGCCTCGTGTCTGCAACGGATCGCAGAGGGCACAGGTTCCCTTCCAGCCCAGCTCAGGCTGGTTCTGCTCTGGCCTCTGGCCCCTCTTTCCAAAGACACTTAGCTCTTCTGTCTCACATGAACGCCTAGGGCCAACTCCACAGTGATGCTCAGTGTAGGGGCTGTCTCATCGTAGCTTGGCTCCCTTGTGCAAACACTCAGCAGCTCCCAGCCAGCGGTTTTCCTCCCCAAGGACACCCACAGACACCTCAAACCAAGGTTTTTCTCAGAGAAGCAGGCCCCTCAGGCATTTCAATTAGGCAATGAGGAATGCTGTAATTAATCAAGCAAGAAACCTAGGAATTAAGGGGTGTGGTGGTTTAGCCTTGGCTGGAGGCCAGGTCACCATGACTGCTGCTTTGAACCCAGGAAGGGGTTTGATAGTCATGTGGTTTGTGGTGGTTTAGCCCTGGCTGGAGGCCTGCTGCCCACCAAAGTCGGTCTATCGGTCCCCTTTTGTTGCGATGGATAAGTCAATAATCCAGATTTGACCACTGACAACATCCATCCTGAAAGTCCCTCTCATGAAACCAATTGTCCAATCCAGAGAATTAAATTTTCATGTCATATTTTTTGAGTTTGATCTATAAATTTTTGAATGCTGAGTGGTCAGACAGATTCCTGCAGCACCTGTCATGAGACAGCAACAAAATTCACGTGCTGCACAATTCTGTAGCTAAGTACTGTAATACCTTTGTGATTGTTTTTGCTTGCTTCGCCAATCAGGAGTGTCAGGAGTGCAGGTAACATCAGCCTCACATTTATGTACAGGTATCTATTGTAGTCTGTGGCAGAAATCATCATTTCCCTAATTTTCATTTATCACAAACACACATGCATATTTCAAAAACTGTTAGATGGTTCAAAATGTCCCGCAGCAAAACTGATAGTCCACCGTGGCTGCAGCTGCAAAACTTGACTTCAGTTACTGTGATCAGGGTCCCATCCTGGTTCCTGCAGGCTTGATTTCTTCTGGATCCACAGCTTTATCCACTTGGTTCCCAGATCTGTAATGACACAGGCAGATCTCCTTCCCCTAGTTAGTACCCGTAACTTCATTCCTTAGGAACACCTTTTATTATTCTTTTTGTTCCCTTTCAAGCCTCCTTTTAAACCTCCTGCATGTTTCAACATTGGAGGTACCAAACCTCTCCCCCGTTTTTATTTTGTAAAGCAAATGCTTGAGAGTTTGATTCATCCGTTCCACTACAGCCTGACCTGCTGCACCATAGGTAACGTTCCATAATTTGAAAAAGAAAAAGGTTGGTATTGCTTGTGTTAGTTTTTTCCCACAATCAAGCTATCGACCATGCAATGATAAAAGATTAAGCAAGGATTGCATTTTTCATACTGGAGCAAGTGTCCAATCTACATAATTTTGGCACCTAGTTGGTGAATTTTTATGCTTTGAGGGAGCACACCCAGTGATACCCTTTTCCTGGGTTTATTTTGTTTATAGTAGGGACTGAAAAGCAATTTTTCCCTAGTCAGAACATAACGGCATACTGAAAAATCCCAATCTTTCAAGAATTTGGCATGTTCCACAGACTTGTGGAAGGCTCGATATGACCCTTAGTCAGTCAGTCAGTTGCTCCCGTGTTAAATTCTGTACACTGATCAACCCAAATGGACATGTCTGGTTTGCAGGCTGAATTTTTTAAGTAAGCTGCCCACTTCCAATGGTCGCTAACAACATCTTTTTCCTTAGTAACTAAACTTGCTCTCCGTTGGAGAAACGCATCCCTGAATCTACAGCATATACAAAGAAATACTGAAAACCAATTTATCAGACAAATTACATTGCAAGATGCGAATCCACTCTGTTTGGGGGGGGGGAAGAGGGGGGAATGGGGGAGGCCACTGCAGGGTCACCATGCTTCCTTCACCTCCCACTTTCTCCACCACCCGCTCATCCCCACATACATTCTCCCTGGTAATTACCACGATTGTGTAGGAACAGGAATCGAAATACCCTGATTTCACCGTTTCCCCGTACTGACACCACCTTACGTGCCCAGTGTCCGACGAGCCGTCTCTGTGTCCCTGAGCCGATGGCTGTTGAAGCCGATACTTGTCCTTCTCCGTAGGATTGTTGTTCCTGTCCTGAGGTTTCTTGTCCGGTGGTTTAGTCGATGATTCTTTGTATCCATAGTTTTCATCTCCACAGTTTTAGGGTGGGTGGGTGGGCAATTCTGCAAACCCTTTAACAGCAGGCTATGCTGTTGCCTGCTCCGTGTCCATGTTTACCAGCTTTTCAAGGACAAGACGAAGCTGCTCATGGCAGTTAACATTTTCAACTGCGTCATGGGGTGTTTCAGGCTCAGTAAAAGTTAGAGGTGAACAGATATCAAAGGCAGTCAGTTTTAACGTTTGTTTCCACATTCTAAATGTATAATAGTGGAGGGTTTTGCATACCTTGATGGCAGATTTATGTGTACTAATTCTTTCCTTTCAATTCCGACAGATTTACCACTTTGCTCTGATAACACGGCATTATTGCTTAGCACAGTGACTGGGGTGGGTGAAAGGGCACCCAGAAACAACAACATATTCCCCGTAGTAGATCTTTTCCCTTTTTGAATCTGTTCTGTAGAACCCAGAACTGGCATTAAGTCTGCAAGGGTTAAAGCGTCAGCAACTCAATCCGCTTCCATTTCGGTTAGAGTCTTTTTACTTAATTTCCAGAGAGTTATTAATGACTTAGCTTCTTTCACCCCAACTGAGGGTTTGTCAATGTTTTGAGCTGAGATAGCTTCCCAAGTAGGTACATCAAATGCCCTGTTAACGCTTGTTATCAGTCCTCTTTCTGGGCTCCACAAAAGGAGCTGTCTTAGAGACTTTTCATCATTTGTAACTGCTTACTTTTTAAACTTTTGGAGACGCTTAGTAAACTCCTATATTTCTTCCTATGCTCCTTCCGAATCAAGGGAGGTACCTGGTACTTCACTGTGACACTCTGCATGTTCAAAAACCGTATCTGGATTTGTGAAAAAACCCCTTGCTACTCCATACACTAATAGCCCAGGTAACTCCTTTTTACAGTCTAAATGCTCCGCTTTTCTAAAAAGCATTTGAGCAAATCATACACCACTTGTCTGTCCATACCTTATTATCCAGGGATCTTCTTTGCTTCTGACTTTGTCGGCGCCTTTGCCTCCGACCTCCATCAGCGCGGTTGCAGCCTTTGCAAGACCTCTGCAGCGCGTACCGGCGGTAACCTCTTCGGGTGCTCCCGGGCACAGAGTCGAGACGGAGGGACTCGGTACCTTCTATAGGTGCTCCCGGGCGCAGGGACCTGCCCTGTCGCCTACCCTTTCGCCTGCCCTTTTCACCTCCTGCGCTGCTTACAGGACCGGTACCCGGACTCCATCGAACCGTGGCTGCTCAGGTTCACTCCCCTTTAGGGTCCTGCCCTCATTAGGGTCCCTGTTCGGGTGCCATTTGTTGCGATGGAGGGAAGACAGGCGCACTCGATGCGAGTGATCAGCAAGCTTCGTTTATTGAATAGTACAGTCGTCTTTTATAATAGCTCTAATTAGCTCATTACATATTGAAAAAGCCAAGCTCATCACTGGTTATTACTTTTAAGGTTAGTCCTGCCCTTAGTTCCTCATCTGTGGTCAACTGCATCCCCCCTTTCTCACGCCTGACCAAAGAGCCAACCTGTTGTTTGTAACTTGTGTAGCTAAGGGAGGAACGTCCTTGCTATATTAGCAACTAGATTAGCTGTGTACGATGTTTCTCAAATTCCAGCTCGGCCAGCTGGTTTATGTCTGTGTGGCCTTTGTTAGCTAGCCATTCCTCCACACCCTTTTTGTTGGACAAAGGAGAAAATATGTATGGGAGCCTTAGGAGTGGAGATAAGGACAGGGAGAGATCAGTCTGCAATTAGTGCAATTTGTTACACACTCCCTCAGTGGAGTCTGCACAGCTCCTTACATCTTCTCACTCCCTTCTCTGGGGGCAAAATGCAGCAGCTTTCGGGGTTTTTTTCTCCTAAATGTGATTGCCAGAGTTGCTGTGGCCATCACCAATTGACTCGGCCTTGGTCAGCAATGACTCTGGCCTTGAATCAGCTGATGTTTACTCTCTGGGGCCTGCAGAGAGCTTCTGGCTCCTCCTTGCAGGAGCCACCCCTGCAACCACCTCCTTCTCCACTGGAACCCAGCCACGCAAAACTGCCACATCAGGCATAGAAGTTTGCTCATTTGGCAGTTTTCTCCCTTTTCCTTCCTGTCTGTATCTTCTCAGGCATCCTTGAAAGTGGCAGCCATGGCTTAGCCATGCTTAAGCTGATGCAGGGAGACATTGCAGAGACTGAGCTCAGCCTGGGGCTTCTTCCCAGAGCCTTGAATCCAAAGACCCAGTTTATTCTGGGCTTTTCAGTGTCTGGAGGAACTCACACACCTGAGAATCTTGAGCTGAACACTGTGTAGAAGGAGAAAACCTGATTCATAAAGTCTCAGAATGGAAGTTTCTTTTCCGTTCAAAGGGGCTGTGACCGTGGCGTGGAAACAGCTGGGCATCAGTGGTCATGGAGTGGTGAGCAGTTGTGCTGTGCACCACTTGCTTTGTAGATACTTGTATCGTGGTTGTTACCCTTCTCATTCCCTTTCTTCCCTGTCCTTTTCAACTGCCTTGAGCTCAGTCTAGGAGTTTCACCTTTTCTTCTGATTCTCTTCTGCATCCCACTGGGTGGGAGAGTGAGCAAGTGGCTGTGTGGTGGTTTCAGCTGCCTGCTGGGTTCAGCCACAGGTACAAGGAAGAGATGGGAGAAAGTCTGGAAGGCTGTGGAGTTCGAGGCTTTGACCATGTTTTCAGAGAGCTCCAGCTGCCCTCCTTTGGAAGGGCAGCACTGGATGCTCAGCCTCTCTGCAACCAACGGCCAGCAGCTCTTCTCCTCAGTCCATTATGAGTTTCTGGGGTCCGGGCATGGAAAGGACTTCCCTTGGTTCCAAGGAGAAGGATGGAAGAGAAGGGGATGAGAGAGCAAAGAGTTCACATGGATTTTATGGTGGCCTTGACATGCCCCAGGCCCAGAGGTAGCTTCTATGTGGCAACTTTCTAACATGCTAATGATGATTGGAAAACATTCGAGCTAGTGACATGGATCAAGTGTTTTCCCCAGATCCACCTTTGCATTTCCTGGCTTCTGCCATACCCAGAACCTCATGGAAGCTTCTTCTGGGTTCGCAGATGGAGAAGCTCCAGGGTTTTCAAGGCAGGAATGTGTCAGGGGAAGGAATGAAGGAGATTCATGAGAAGGACCGAGAATTCCTTAAAGGCCAAGCTGACAGCTTGTTCTAGTCATGAGCAAATTGATATATGGGCAAATTGTACAAACTCACCAAGTATGTTTGTTTCTAGTCACATCGATGGCAAATTGTGTGCACTTCTCAAGCATGCAGTGTAACCACTAAGCCTATGAACATTTAGCCACGTGCCTATTGAATCAGTGCTTGGGTCCCAAGCAGGAGTCGAGTCACTGAGATCCAAAGAATACTAGAAGAGGGTTAGTCAGCCAACACCTGAGGAAGAGTGATTTCTTCATCCCTCAACTACCACAGGTCCCCTAAAGCCCACCAGAAAGAACTAGGGTGCATCTATCAGAAACATAAAGGAGTTCTTAGAAATGTAATGGTTATGTAGATTAGCTCTTGGAAATTGTATTGATTACGCATGATTTGACAACATAAATTCTGTTCTCTCACTAATTCATGGGAGCACTTGTGGTGTAGCGATCCCCAGTGCTGCCCAGCACTACAATAAAGAATCCCTGCTTAACTGGTACCCTGAACTCTGACTACTGAGTGAATTGCCATGGTTCAACTGGTGACCCAGGTGAGACCCTCTCTTCTCTGCTGCAGGGCTCATTGTGACAAGTTTCCCCTGGGTGCCTCTGGGGATTTCATTGGGCCTGCTCCCCCATGGAGTCACAAGTCCCCCAGCAAACCTGCTTGAGCACGGGCCGCTCTCTCCACAACCTGCAGGTCCTGCCAAGACCTTGCTCCAACATGCGTCACAGCATCTTCCATCTATCTCCAAGCACTCCAGCACAGGGTCTCTGCACAGGCTGCAGGTCGGGTCTCTGCTCCCTCTCATCTTCCAGGGGCTGCCTCCTCCACCATGGTCTTCTCCATGGACTGCAGGAGAATCTTTCTCTTTGGCACCTGGAGCAGCTCGTCCTCCCCTCCTTCTTCACTGACCTTGTGTGGTGCTTCAGCCCCAACCAGTGGCTGAGCACCACATGCTGCTTGCTCACTCCCACCGGTGAAATAGAGTCTCCATGTGTTGGGATAAAGACAGTTTACTGACAAAACACCATGAAAGTAGAACAATAACAGCCAATTACACTCACAGCCAGTGATGTCACAGGCTACCTTAGCAACCTGAGCATGACAGAGTGCTGGCCAACACAAGGGGCAAACCACACCCAAACTGCTCTAGAAGCACCCAACAGCACCCCTTCCCAACCAGCCCTTTTTATGGGGAAGTGATGTCAAGTGGTGTGGAAAACAGCTCCCCTGTGCTGGCCAGAATCAGGACACCTTGGTGCCTGCAAAGTTTCTTACATCTTCTCACTCCCATCTCTGGTGGGGAAAAAAATACAAGAAAATGAAAGCAGCTGCTTGCATTTCTTTTCCCTCTTAAGCGTGATTCGCAGAGGTGCTCTGACTGGTTGGCTCTGCCTTGCTCAGCGGCTGCTGTTTATTTGATTTGGCCTAGGGAAGCTTCTAGCTGCTTCTGGCAGAAGCCACCCATGCAGCCCACTCCCCATCCCCTTCTCCGCCAGAATCTTGCCATGCGAGTCAGGTTACTCAGAGCACCCCGATAATGTCCCCCTGAGTGTTCCCATTCACTCTGGGCAATATGTTCCAAGGTTTCATCACCCTGCTTGGAAGCAATTTCTTCCTTACAGCTGAATTCAGTAGAAAACCTCATTCAGGAGAAAACCTCGACCCCTTGTCCTGTCTCCACAGGCATCACTGCAGTGTAGTCTGTGATTCAGGGGTTCTTTCAGTCCAAGTTCTTTCTTATAAACCTCCTTTGAATATTGACAG
Source organism: Hypotaenidia okinawae (assembly GCA_027925045.1). Taxonomy (NCBI): domain Eukaryota; kingdom Metazoa; phylum Chordata; class Aves; order Gruiformes; family Rallidae; genus Hypotaenidia; species Hypotaenidia okinawae. Next base: position 24,353 of record BSDF01000149.1, read on the forward strand.
GCTGCAGAAAGGCCTTCCCTGAGCTTTCCCTTCCCCAGGATAAACAACCCCAACTGACTCAGCCGTCCCCCAGATGAGAGATGTTCCATGGCTCTGACCACCTCTGTGGCCCATCTCTGGACCTGCTCCAACAGGTCCGGGACTTTCCAGTGATGAAGACTACAGATCTGGGCACAGTACTGCAGGGGGGATTCACACCAGAGTGGAGCTGAGGCACAGCAGGATCTCCCTTGCCCTGCTGCTGGCCATGCTGTTTTGCAGGTACACAGGATACTCTAACTCATGGTCTAACTCAGGAAGATTACTGAGCGGTTGCTTGCTTATGCAGGGAGATGACCTAACTGGTTGTTTTGCTGCAATGTGGCAGGCAGCTAAAACAACCACACGGGTGTTTGTTCTCTATCCCATCCACTATGGGTGGAGAGAGAATTGAAAAGCAAAACCCAGTTTCCTTAGAGGCTTCTTATTAATTTTATTACTACTACCACAATTCTTGCTATGGGTGCTATTATCATTGTTATTTAGAAAACAAGTGCTGCCTAGCACAATGTCTCAGCAGCCCAAGGCAATGCTCATGTGGTTCTGGGGCTGCTTCTCCTCCTGTACAAGCCCCCAGTTATATCTAATGTGCACGATGCTTGTGCACGATGCCAGAGGATGTGGGGTATCCTGTTGGGCAGTTTGGGTCAGGTGTCGCGACTGTGTTCCCTGTCAGCTTCTCGTTGGTGGTGTTTCTTGCCCATAGTGCTTCCATGAGGGGACAGGCACTTGCCAGGCAGCTCGTCCCGCTTGGCTGTGCGCCGGGGAGTGCGGGGGGCCCAGGGCTGGGCAGCGCCGCGCCCCTCGGGCCGCTCTGCTCCCGGCCCGCCCGGCCCGGCCCCGCTGCCGCCGGCGCAGGGCTCAGCCCCGGGGCGGAGCTGGTTGCAGCGGGGCCGTGAGGAGAGAGAGGAGGCGGCGGAGAGGAGGCGCCGCGGCCACAGGCAGCAGAGAGCCGGGGCTGGCGGGATGCGGCGGGGCCGGGGCGCAGGGCTGGCGGGGCTGGCCGCGGTGCTGCTGGGTGCGTGCGTGGGGCTGCCGGGGGTGGCGGGCTCCGGACCTGGCACCATCGCTGTGCCCGGCAACGGTCTCTGGCTCTCCTGCTCCTTCTCGAATCTTATTCCCACCCCCACCCCGTCCTCCCGTCCAGGTCTCTATTACTCCATTCGTTTCTTTCTCTGCCTCATTTTCTCTCTTTCCTTTTCTCATGCACATCTCCCCCCTTCCACCCATCATGCACACATTCCTCTCTCCAGCAGCTATTCTTCCTGGGCACTTTGGTTCCTGCCCAGGCTGGAAACCCTTCTCCTGCTCATGTCGGCATGGTGCCGGTGCTTGTGCGGGATTTCCTCTGGCAAACACCAGGCAGGGCTGGGCAGAAAGCAGCTTCTGAGGTTTTTCCTTCTCTTGCTCCTTCCTGGCAGCGGCTGTGGGCAGAGCCCAGGTGCAGCAGGAGCCGTCGGCAGAGACCACCGAGGGCATCGCCATCACCATCAACTGCTCGCACCCCAATATAAGGAACACCGACTATATCCAGTGGTACCGTCAGCTGCCGGGCCGAGGCCCCGAGTTCCTTGTGAGCACACTCAAAGAGCCCAAGGATCTGAAGAAGCCGTTGGGGAAGCTGTGGATGTCGTCAGACCGTCGGTCCAGCAGCCTGCTGCTCTCCCGGCCCCGGCGCAGGGACGCGGCGGTGTATTACTGCGCCGTGGGAGACACGGGGAGAGGAGCCGGGGCTGCGGCCGGGCACGAACCGCCGCGGGCGGGGCCGGGCGTGTGTGTCGGGGTCGGGGGCACAGCCCCGGCCGGGCCCGCCAGGGGGCGCTGCTGCTCGTGCCTCGCTCGCTCCCCGCTCCCCGGGCAGCCTGAGACGGGCCGTGCAAGGCCGGGGGGCAGCAGGATGTGTCCCACGGGGCTCTCCTGCTTCCCCAGAAAGGGCTCAGAGCCTTCGGGGTGACGTGGCACCCTCTGGCCTGTCTGGAACGGCCTGCCAGCCTCGTGTCTGCAACGGATCGCAGAGGGCACAGGTTCCCTTCCAGCCCAGCTCAGGCTGGTTCTGCTCTGGCCTCTGGCCCCCCTTCCCAAGGATGCTGAGCTCTTTTGCCCTCTCTGAGTGCAGGAGCAGACACAGAAGTGCTGTGAAGCCCAGACACCCACAGAAACACCCTTGTGCACAGACACGCTGACAGACACTCTCTCTGCCATGGGCATTGCCACGGGCACACTCAAACCCACGGGCACACCGACGCCCACAGGCCCAGCCAGATGCACGTGCACGTGAGGAAGCACAGCCTGTCCCCACACACGCTGAGAGCCAGGACTCCACCGGCCAGCTCTCTGTGCCCCTGACAGCTCGAGGCCTTGAAGGCCCAGGGCCTAGAAGGGGAACCCGGCACCAGCCATCGCTGGGGCATTCAATGACAGCTGGGGCCTTGGGGGCTTCTCTGGGTCAGGCAGGAGTCGTTCAATCAGTTGTGTTCTCGTTATGGAAAGGAGAGAAGGTGTCTTGGGGTTCAAGCCAGGGTCTGGAGACCATCCCTATTGCTGCAGCTCCAGCTGTTTATCTCTTGGCAACCTCACATAATCCCAAAGTTTCACAAGCTCTGGCCCACCCCTGGTGATCACCGCAGGGCGGCTCTGGGGCTCTGGGACCAGTTCCAGCTTCAGCACAGGGAGAGCTGCTGCCCTGACACGCTCCCACAGCAGCAAAGGGTTTTGTGGCTGAGGTGAGCGGATGCCCTGCAGCTGCAGATGGTGAGGCTGGGACACCAGAGAGGAAGCTGGCCTGATGAAGTTGCCTTCAGAGAAACACCCTCTCCTCAAAAGCCAAGCAGATAGTAATTAGCAGTGGGCATCAGGAGGAGATTGCCAACGGCCTGAGGTGCCGTGGCTGTCAGTTAACATGACTGACTAGAGCTCACGGACAGGTCTGTCTCGGCAGGTGCTCTGAACACTGGAACTGTCTCCAGAACCACCTGCGTGGTGGCAGGAGGCTGTGCCCAGCAGTGCAGAGGCATCAGAGGAGAAATCTAGTGCCCTGAGAGCCTCCTGGCAGTGCTGGGGTTTTCCCAGGATCTCTCTTCAGATCTCTCCCTGCTGGGAGCTCCCTCCCTTGGAAGGAGCCCAGCTCCTTGCTGTGCTCTGCAGGTGCACCATCAGGAGGCAGGGTGCCAGCCAGATGGGATCCTTAGAGACCTTCTGAGGCAGCAGCTGCAGCAGGGCTCTATCAGCTCCTGCCATTGGTGGCTTTGCTCAGCTGAAGAGGTGTGTCAGGTCTGTGGAAAAAGCTGCCTGTGTCAGGATTTCCCATCACTGACTGGTGAGCTCAGCAGGTGCTGAAAGGAGAGAGAGAACCAGGTGATGCTGGGCCAGGCAGAGCCCTGAGAATGGGAGGAGGTGGAGCTCTGAGAAGTAGCTGGGCTCTGCTCCTGACTGTCAGGAGTACAGCCTGGATGCCCCCAGCCTGGAGGCCAAGGGCCCTGAGCTTGTGGCAACTTGACCTCTCTCCAGGTAGAAGTGGCGCCTGGGCCTGGGCAGCTCTAGAGTTGGGGACAGCACAGGGACATGTGCTGGTGCTGGCAAGGAGAGAACGAATGTCTTTGTTCCTGACATGGGCACACAAAGGTGTGGTGATCCATTCCCTCTGTGCAGGAAGCTGCATCTGTGCCCCCTCCTCTGAGCAGGTTCCATCAGCCCTGCTCCTCCTTCCTCTGCCAACCAGCCTGAGGCCCTGCTTTTGCAAGGCCTTTAACCAGTTGAGACCGCTGGAAGGTGCTGATATTTCAAGAGGTCCTGGCCACAAGAGCTGCAGAGATGTGTTCTGATGATTCTTGCATTGTGCTGTCTCCTCTACAGACATCACTGTTGTCGCTCCAGTTGGCATCTGCTGCAGATGCCATGGAAAGCACAGGCACTGACCGGGCCTGTGGAACACTCCTCACAGTGCACCTGAGGAGACACGTTTCCTCACAGACTTGTAGAATGGTTTAGGCTGGAAGAGACCTGGAAGAGCCAGGGCTGATGTCCAGTTTTTACTGGGCAGTACCTCAAATCCTTCCCAGAGCCTTCCCTTCCCCAACTGTCTCAGCCTTTCCCCAGATGAGAGGTGTTCCATCCCTCTGACCATCGCTGTGGCCCATCTCTGGACCCTCTTCAACAGGTCCATGTCTTTCCTGTGCTGAGGACTCCAGAGCTGGACAACACAGTAGTGCCCGTGGGGTCTCACCAGAGCAGAGTAGAGGGGCAGAATGATCTCCCTTGGCCACCTGTTTTTTGAGGCAGCCCAGGATGCAGTTGGCTTTGTGGGCTGTGAGTACACAGTGCTGGCTGATGTCCAGTGTTTCACTGGGCAGTAGCCCAAGTCCTTCTCAGCATGGCTACTGCCATTCCCTTCACCCCCCAGCCTGGATGGAAGCCAGGTGCTGCCCCAACCCAGCTGCAGGAGCTGGCCCTTGTTGGACCTCCTGAGATTCACATGGGCCCGATCCTGCAGCTTGTGCAGGTGCCCCTGGATGGCATCCTGTCCATAAGGCATGTCAACTGCACCACTCAGCTTGGTGTCACCATCAGCTGTGCTGAGGATGCCCTCAATCCCATTGCCTGTGTCCCTGACACCTGCATGAAGGCACGTGCATGTGCTCCCACGCAGACACAGGCATGAGCAGTCGTGCCCAAACGCACACGCACACCCCATCCCTGCACTCTCACGGGTCCATGTGCATTACCCCAGGCACACGCGCACGCACACACAGCCATGCAGGGATGAGCACAGCCAGAGGCACGTGGATGTGAGCACGGGAGTGTCCAGAGAAGGAAGGAGCACAAGCAGGCCGGGCTTGAATGCAGCAGGGCTTTAATGAGTCCAGAGAGGGAAAGGAACTCCCTCCCAGTGCAGGACAGCAGTGCAGGGAGCCCCGGGGGGACCCAAGAGCCTGTAGTCCTTGGCTCTGGGATAGTTCTTGCATGATGTCCCTGTGTCTGCACAAGCGATGGGGGCAGATGGGGTGACCAGGCTGGCCTTGGTGAGCGCTTGGTACCGACTGGAACAGAAGCAAAGCGAGAAAAGGGCAAGAGAGGCAAAGCCAGGAGCTCTTGTGAGAAGACATGCAGAAGATGGATCGTGTGCCCAGCACCATCTTCTGAGTTCCTCAGGGTGTCTCCGGGGAGATTTCCCAGCCTCTTTAGCAGGGGCGGCCCCTTCTGCCACCGTAGCGGCTGGTGATGCAGGAGAGGTCAAAGCCCCCAGAGGTGATGGGCACTCCGTCACAGCTGAGGATGCTGCCAACAGCAGCGGAGGTGGAGGAGCCCACAAGGGTGTTCTGCGGGAAGGAGCTGAGGATGGGGCCGGGCAGGGTCACCACCACAGCAGGGGGCTCGATGACCACGGTGGAGTTCTGGCACTGCCTGACACAGGGCTCATTGCAGCTGTTGGCCAGCGGGGTCGGGCCGCAGGGCCGGCAGGGCAGGCACTGGTTGTAGCAGGACATGTCCTGGGGCAGGAGCTGCACCTGGCAGAGAAGCAGGGAGGAAGCACAGCACAAGGGTGGCTGAGGAGCAGGTTGGGGGTGTTTTTTTCTGTCTCACAAAGGACCCAAGGGGTCCTGGGGAGCAGGAAACTGCACCAGGAGCCACATGGTCTTCATCATCCTATAAAGAGCAGCCTGGCTCACAGAGGGTCCCTCCCAATTTGCCTTCAAATCCTTCCTCAGCCTCAGTCCAGTCTCTGTCCGAGTAACCTTCTCTCCACTTTGTCATGACAAGAAGATGCAAAGCCCAGGGAAGGACAGAGCCAAGAGCGTCTGAGATGCCCACCCATTGGAGATCTCCCTCTGGAAGAGGAGGAGAAGGGGCTCAGCACTCACCTGGTTCCCAAAGAGAAGGAGGCAGGAGAGGTGTGTGAGAGAGCAGGGCCTTGTGCTGGCTTTTATCCCTGCCCTGCATTGCCGCAGGGCACGAGGCCCCTTTGCAGAGGTACCAATTTTCTGACCAGCTCCTCTTGCATGCAAACCATCGCCGCTGATGCTACGGGCTGGGCTGTATTTTCCAGCACTGCTGCCTTTTCATTTGCAGCTCTGTGCCATGCCCATTCCCCAGTGAGGGCTGCTTCTGAGCACGGGGAGGAAAGGCCCCGGGGTTTCTAGGGCAGGAATGCAGCAGTGTGGGCAGAAGATTCAGCTGAACTGCTGCCAACACTGCCCCGACCTGGCCATCACTCCCAGACCTGAGATGCCAAGCACTGAACAGCAGCCTGTGGTGGTTTGACCCTGGCTTGAGGCCAGACTCCCAGAGGCTTAGGAGTCAAGATAAAGACAGGGAGAGATCATCCTGTAATCAACATCACGGGCAGAACAGACTCAACACAGAGTGATGGAAAGAAAACTCTCTAATTTCTTACACACCCAGTGACACCAGAGTCGGGTAATGAGAAGCACGACCAGATCTTAAAGCACCTCTCCCCACCCCTCCCTTCTTAGCAGACTTCACTCTAGTCATGATTTCACTCCCTTCTTGCCCCCACTGTGGCACCGGGAGGGGCAGGGACTGGGGGAATGGGGGTTTCAGTCAGTTCCTCACAAGTTGGTTTCCTTCTTGGCCGGGGGGTCACTCATTCCACACACCCTTCCCCTGCTGCACTGTGCGGTCCCAGCCACGGCAGACAGTCAGGACTTGGTGGTGCTGGTTGATGGAAAGTTAAGCATAAGCCAGCAGTGCATGCCTGTAGCCCAGAGCACCAACTGTGTCCTGTACCACAGCGACAGAGGCATGACCAGCAGGTCTAGGGAGGTGATTCTGCCCCTCTACACCACTGCCATGGGACCCTTCCTGGAGTACTGTGTCTGGCTTTGCTGCCCCCAACATAAAATGACCTGGAGCTGGTGGAGGAAGTCCAGAGGAGGGCAATGAAGATGATAAGGAGGCTGGAGCACCTCCCCAGTGAGGAGAGGTTGGTTGAGTTGGGGTTGCTCAGCCTGGAAAAGGGAAGACTCCAGAGAGACCTTAGAACAGCCTTCTAGTACCTAACGTGGGAGAGGGTCTTTTGACCAGAGCATGTATTGACAGGGGAAGGGTTGAGAGCTTTAAGGTGAAAGCAGGTAGCTGAAGGTGAGGTTTAGGAAGAAACTGTTCCCTGAGTAGGTGGTATTGTGAGGTTGGATGGTCCTTTGGGCAAACTGAGCTAATGGAAGGTTTCTGTGCCCATGGCACAGGGATTTGACCTAGATCGTCCTGACCCTTGTATGACTGCATGACAGTGGGGTTCATCACTGTGACCTGTTTCATCTGTATCCTCACTTCCTCTGAGTGTGTGTGTGTGTGTGTGTGAGAACTTGTGTGTCCTGAGGGTCCTGTCGATCTTCTCCCTCTGCACTGCCGACCTCAAAGGAGTGGCCATCAATTAGGGACTCGAGTACCTGAGGCCAGGATCCCCGAGTCGCTGTTGCCGGGGCCGCTGCCGGCCGTTCCCGGGACCCTCGGCCGGACACGGCGGCTGCAAGGGCGGCAGCAGCACCCGAGGGGCCCCGGGGGTCGCTGTGGCTTTGGGGTGCCTTGTCCCCGGGCAGCAGCAGCAGCAGCAGCAGCAGCAGCAGCGACCCGTTCCTCTGGCCGGCTTTCCCGAGCTGCGGCCGCGCCGGCGGCTCGTCCCGCTTGGCTGTGCGGCGGGGAGTGCGGGGGGCCCAGGGCTGGGCAGCGCCGCGCCCCTCGGGCCGCTCTGCTCCCGGCCCGCCCGGCCCGGCCCCGCTGCCGCCGGCGCAGGGCTCAGCCCCGGGGCGGAGCTGTCGGCAGCGGGGCCGTGAGGAGAGAGAGGAGGCGGCGGAGAGGAGGCGCGGCGGCCACAGGCAGCAGAGAGCCGGGGCTGGCGGGATGCGGCGGGGCCGGGGCGCAGGGCTGGCGGGGCTGGCCGCGGTGCTGCTGGGTGGGTGCGTGGGGCTGGCCGGGGTGGCGGGGGCCGGACCTGGCACCACCGCTGTGCCCGGCAACGGTCTCTGGCTCTCCTGCTCCTTCTCGAATCTTATTCCCACCCCCACCCCGTCCTCCCCTCCAGGTCTCTATTACCCCATTCGTTTCTTTCTCTTCCTCTCCTCATCTTTCCTGATTCTCTTGCATGTCTCGCGGCTTCCACCTCTGATTCACGCCTTCATCTCTCCACAAACTCTTACCAGATAGTTCCCTTACGGGACATGTTGACGTGGTTACGATACATATGACCGTGCTCTGAAAAGTCTCCTCGTCCTCATGTCGGCATGGTGCCGGTGCTTGTGCGGGATTTCCTCTGGCAAACACCAGGCAGGGCTGGGCAGAAAGCAGCTTCTGAGGTTTTTCCTTCTCTTTCTCCTTCCTGGCAGCGGCTGTGGGCAGAGCCCAGGTGCAGCAGGAGCCGTCGGCAGAGACCACCGAGGGCATCGCCATCAACATCACTTGCTCACATCCCAATATAGGGAACACCGAGTCCATCCAGTGGTACCGTCAGCTGCCGGGCCGAGGTCCCGCATTCCTCGGGTTCATTCACAAAGACTCCAATGCGTTGCTGGACCCCCCTGGGAAGCTGTGGATGGCTGCAGACCGTCGGTCCAGCAGCCTGCTGCTCTCCCGGCCCCGGCGCAGGGACGCGGCGGTGTATTACTGCGCCGTGAGAGACACGGGGAGAGGAGCCGGGGCTGCGGCCGGGCACGAACCGCCGCGGGCGGGGCCGGGCGTGTGTGTCGGGGTCGGGGGCACAGCCCCGGCCGGGCCCGCCAGGGGGCGCTGCTGCTCCGGCCCCCAGGGCTGCCTGGCGCCGCCCGGCCCCTGCCCGGCCCCCGCGGCCCTTCCCCCGCCCCGCCGGGCCTGGCCCCGGCAGCACCAGCTCCTCCCGACAGTCGAGGCCTGCGCTCGCCACCTCTGCGCAGTGATGGCTGCCGCGGGTCTGTGTTCCCAGAGGCAGCGAACAGCCTTGCTAGGTCTCGGCTCCCCGGGAGCCGGGGAGCTGCAGGATGTGCCCTGTCACTACAGCTCCTTCCTGTGAGGCACGGGGACTTCATGGTTCACCTCATGCAGAGTGATCCAAAGGAGGTGAGGGTGATGGTAATCATAGCATCACAGACTGGTCTGGGCTGGAAGGGACCCCAAGGATCACAGAGCTCCAACCCCCTGCCACAGGCAGGGACACCAACCTCCTGGCCTGGAGCTACGCAAGGTTGCCCAGGGCCCCAGCCAACCTGGCCTTCAACACCCCCAGGGATGGGGCACCCACCCCCTCTCTGGGCAGCCCCTTCCAGCCCCTCACCGCTGTCTCTACAAGGAATGTCCCTCTAATATCTAATCTAAACCTTCCTTCCTTTATCTTTAATCCATTCCCCCTTGTCCTTCCAGGCTCTACACTTTTAACAAGCTGATTCCCCTCCTGTGTCTCTGCTCCCTTCAGGGACTGGCAGGCTGCAATGAGGTCCCCCCACAGCCTTCTCTTCTCCAGGCTGACCCAGCCCAGCTCCCTCAGCCTCTCTCCAGAGGGGAGCTGCTCCAGTTCTTGGATCATCTTGGATCATTGGCCTTCCGAGCTGCAAGAGCCACTGCTGGCTCAGGGGAAGTTTCTCATCCCCCATGACCCCCAGGCCCTTCTCCTCAGGGCTGCTCTCCAGGAGCTCTTCTCCCAGCCTGTATCTATGTCTGGGATTCCTCCAGCCCAAGTGCAACTCCTGACACTTCCCAGTGTTGAAGCTCATCAGGTTCACCCAGACCCACCTTTCCAGCCTGTCAGGATCCCTCTGGATGGCTCCTGTCCTTCTGTGGGGTCACCCACACCACTCAGCTTGGTGTCATCCACACACTTGCTGAGGCTGCACTCAATCCCATCATCCATGTCACTGATACAGATGTTAAAGAGCCCCAGTCCCAAGACAGACCCCTGGGGGACCCCGCTTGTCACCGGCCTCCACCTGGACACAGACCCATTGACCACCACCCTGTGTCTACTTTCTGTCAAATGGTTTCTTATCCACTGGATGGTCCACCCGTCAAATCCACATCTCTCCAGTGTAGAGATAAGGATGTGGTGGGGGACTGTGTCAAAGGCCTTGCATAAGTCCAGGTAAATGACATCAGTTGCCTTCTCTTTGTTTACCGATGCTGTCACTCCATCAGAGAAGGTCACCAGGTTGGTGAGGCACAACCTTCCCTTGGTGAAGCCGTGCTGGCTGTCCTGGATCAGGCGCTCATCCCTCATGTGCTCCAGCATGTCGTCCAAGAGCATCTGTTCCATGATCTTCCCAGGCACAGAGGTGAGGTTCACCGGCCTGTAATTCCCCGGGTCTTCCTTGCTCCCCTTCTTATAAATGGGAGTGATATGACCTTTTTTCAGTCCCCAGGGACTTCTCCTGACAGCCACGACTTTTCAAATTCCCTCATCCAGGTCATTAATGAGTATATTGACTAGGACAGGTCCCAGTACTGACCCCTGAGGGACCCCACTAGATACCAGTCCCCAGCCAGACTCTGTCCCACTGATCAAAACTGGCTGGCTTCTTCCCTTCAACCAGCTCTCAATGCACCTCACTACCATCCAGACCACACTGCCTGAGGTGCCTGAAGACTGGAGGATGGCCAATGTCACTCCCTCGGGTCTTCAAGAAGAGCAAGAAGGATGATCCAGGTAACCAGAGGCCAGTCAGCCTCACCTCTCTCCCTGGAAAGGTGATGGAACAGCTTGTTCTGGATGCCATCTCCAAGAAATTGGAAGAAAAGAAAGTTAGGAGGAGTAGTCAGCATGGATTGACCAAGGGGAAATCATGCTCGACCAGTCTAGGAGGTTTCTAAGATGTCACCACCGGCTGTGTAGCTGGAGGGAGAGCAGTGGATCCCCGGCGCAGGGCTCAGCCCCGGGGCGGAGCTGGCGGCAGCGGGGCCGTGAGGAGAGAGAGGAGGCG
>BSDF01000150.1:0-35239 GCA_027925045.1 Hypotaenidia okinawae
TAACCCCAACTGCTGATCAATGACCTCTAGTAACCCCAGGAGCAGAATTCTGGGGACGTTTGACCTCCAGTAACCCCAACTGCTGATCAATGACCTCTAGTAACCCCTATTACTGATTGATGACCTCTAGTAACCCCAGGAGCAGAATTCTGGGTCAGTTTGACCTCCAGTAACCCCAACTGCTGATCCATGACCTCTAGTAACCCCAGGAGCAGAATTCTGGGGCAGTTTGACCTCCAGTAACCCCAACTGCTGATCAATGACCTCTAGTAACCCCAGGAGCAGAATTCTGGGGCAGTTTGACCTCCAGTAACCCCAACTGCTGATTGATGACCTCTAGTAACCCCAGGAGCAGAATTCTGGGGCAGTTTGACCTCCAGTAACCCCAACTGCTGATCAATGACCTCTAGTAACCCCAGGAGCAGAATTCTGGGGCAGTTTGACCTCCAGTAACCCCAACTGCTGATCAATGACCTCTAGTAACCCCAACTGCTGATTGATGACCTCTAGTAACCCCAGGAGCAGAATTCTGGGGCAGTTTGACCTCCAGTAACCCCAACTGCTGATCAATGACCTCTAGTAACCCCAATTACTGATTGATGACCTCTAGTAACCCCAGGAGCAGAATTCTGGGGCAGTTTGACCTCCAGTAACCCCAACTGCTGATCAATGCCCTCTAGTAACCCCAGGAGGAGAATTCTGGGGCAGTTTGACCTCCAGTAACCCCAACTGCTGATGAATGACCCCTAGTAACCCCAACTGCTGATCAATGACCTCTAGTAACCCCAACTGCTGATTGATGATTTCTAGCAACCCCAGGAGCAGAATTCTGGGGCAGTTTGACCTCCAGTAACCCCAACTGCTGATCAATGACCTCTAGTAACCCCAGGAACAGAATTCTGGGGCAGTTTGACCTCCAGTAACCCCAACTGCTGATCAATGACCTCTAGTAACCCCAGGAACAGAATTCTGGGGCAGTTTGACCTCCAGTAACCCCAACTGCTGATCCATGACCTCTAGTAACCCCAACTGCTGATTGATGACCTCTAGTAAACCCAGGAGCAGAATTCTGGGGCAGTTTGACCTCCAGTAACCCCAAATGCTGATCAATGACCTCTAGTAACCCCAATTACTGATTGATGACCTCTAGTAACCCCAGGAGCAGAATTCTGGGGCAGTTTGACCTCCAGTAACCCCAACTGCTGATCAATGACCTCTAGTAACCCCAGGAGCAGAATTCTGGGGCAGTTTGACCTCCAGTAAGCCCAACTGCTGATCAATGACCTCTAGTAACCCCAACTGATGATTGATGACCTCTAGTAAACCCAGGAGCAGAATTCTGGGGCAGTTTGACCTCCAGTAACCCCAACTGCTGATCAATGACCTCTAGTAACCCCAGGAGCAGAATTCTGGGGCAGTTTGACCTCCAGTAACCCCAACTGCAGATCCATGACCTCTAGTAACCCCAGGAGCAGAATTCTGGGGAAGTTTGACCTCCAGTAACCCCAACTGCTGACCAATGACCTCTAGTAACCCCAGGAGCAGAATTCTGGGGCAGTTTGACCTCCAGTAACCCCAACTGCTGATCAATGACCTCTAGTAACCCCAGAGGCAGAATTCTGGGGCAGTTTGAACTCCAGTAACCCCAACTGCTGATCAATGAACTCTAGTAACCCCAACTGCTGATCAATGCCCTCTAGTAACCCCAGGAGCAGAATTCTGGGGCAGTTTGACCTGCAGTAACCCCAACTGCTGATCAATGACCTCTAGTAACCCCAAGAGCAGAATTCTGGGGCAGTTTGACCTCCAGTAAACCCAACTGCTGATCAATGACCTCTAGTAACCCCAACTGCTGATCAATGACCTCTAGTAACCCCAACTGCTGATCAATGACCTCTGGTAACCCCAGGATCAGAATTCTGGGGCAGTTTGACCTCCAGTAATCCCAACTGCTGATCAATGACCTCTAGTAACCCCAACTGCTGATCGATGACCTCTAGTAAACCCAGGAGCAGAATTCTGGGGCAGTTTGACCTCCAGTAACCCCAACTGCTGATCAATGACCTCTAGTAACCCCAGGAGCAGAATTCTGGGGCAGTTTGACCTCCAGTAACCCCAACTGCTGATCAATGACCTCTAGTAACCAGAACTGCTGATCAATGACCTCTAGTAACCCCAGAGGCAGAATTCTGGGGCAGTTTGACCTCCAGTAACCCCAACTGCTCATCCATGACCTCCAGTAACCCCAACTGCTGATCAATGACCTCTAGTAACCCCAGGAGCAGAATTCTGGGGCAGTTTGACCTCCAGTAACCCCAACTGCTGATCAATGACCTCTAGTAACCCCAGGAGCAGAATTCTTGGGCAGTTTGACCTCCAGTAACCCCAACTGCTGATCAATGACCTCTAGTAACTCCAGGAGCAGAATTCTGGGGCAGTTTGACCTCCAGTAACCCCAACTGCTGATCCATGACCTCCAGTAACCCCAACTGCTGATTGATGACCTCTAGTAATCCCAGGAGCAGAATTCTGGGGCAGTTTGACCTCCAGTAACCCCAACTGCTGATCAATGACCTCTAGTAACCCCAGGAGCAGAATTCTGGGGCAGTTTGACCTCCAGTAACCCCAACTGCTGATCAATGACCTCTAGTAACCCCAGAGGCAGAATTCTGGGGCAGTTTGACCTCCAGTAACCCCAACTGCTGATCAATGACCTCTAGTAACCCCAGGAGCAGAATTCTGGGGCAGTTTGACCTCCAGTAACCCCAACTGCTGATCCATGACCTCTAGTAACCCCAGGAGCAGAATTCTGGGGCAGTTTGACCTCCAGTAACCCCAACTGCTGATCAATGACCTCTAGTAACCCCAATTACTGATTGATGACCTCTAGTAACCCCAGGAGCAGAATTCTGGGGCAGTTTGACCTCCAGTAACCCCAACTGCTGATCAATGCCCTCTAGTAACCCCAACTGCTGATTGATGACCTCTAGTAACCCCAGGAGCAGAATTCTGGGGCAGTTTGACCTCTAGTAACCCCAACTGCTGATCAATGACCTCTAGTAACCCCAATTACTGATTGATGACCTCTAGTAACCCCAGGAGCAGAATTCTGGGGCAGTTTGACCTCCAGTAACCCCAACTGCAGATCCATGACCTCTAGTAACCCCAGGAGGAGAATTCTGGGGCAGTTTGACCTCCAGTAACCCCAACTGCTGATGAATGACCTCTAGTAACCCCAACTGCTGATCAATGACCTCTAGTAACCCCAACTGCTGATTGATGATTTCTAGCAACCCCAGGAGCAGAATTCTGGGGCAGTTTGACCTCCAGTAACCCCAACTGCTGATCAATGACCTCTAGTAACCCCAGGAACAGAATTCTGGGGCAGTTTGACCTGCAGTAACCCCAACTGCTGATTGATGACCTCTAGTAACCCCAGGAGCAGAATTCTGGGGCAGTTTGACCTCCAGTAACCCCAACTGCTGATCCATGACCTCTAGTAACCCCAACTGCTGATTGATGACCTCTAGTAAACCCAGGAGCAGAATTCTGGGGCAGTTTGACCTCTAGTAACCCCAAATGCTGATCAATGACCTCTAGTAACCCCAATTACTGATTGATGACCTCTAGTAACCCCAGGAGCAGAATTCTGGGGCAGTTTGACCTCCAGTAACCCCAACTGCTGATCAATGACCTCTAGTAACCCCAGGAGCAGAATTCTGGGGCAGTTTGACCTCCAGTAACCCCAACTGCTGATCAGTGACCTCTAGTAACCCCAACTGATGATTGATGACCTCTAGTAAACCCAGGAGCAGAATTCTGGGGCAGTTTGACCTCCAGTAACCCCAACTGCTGATCAATGACCTCTAGTAACCCCAGGAGCAGAATTCTGGGGCAGTTTGACCTCCAGTAACCCCAACTGCAGATCCATGACCTCTAGTAACCCCAGGAGCAGAATTCTGGGGAAGTTTGACCTCCAGTAACCCCAACTGCTGACCAATGACCTCTAGTAACCCCAGGAGCAGAATTCTGGGGCAGTTTGACCTCCAGTAACCCCAACTGCTGATCAATGACCTCTAGTAACCCCAATTACTGATTGATGACCTCTAGTAACCCCAGGAGCAGAATTCTGGGGCAGTTTGACCTCCAGTAACCCCAACTGCTGATCAATGCCCTCTAGTAAACCCAGGAGCAGAATTCTGGGGCAGTTTGACCTCCAGTAACCCCAACTGCTGATCAATGACCTCTAGTAACCCCAGAGGCAGAATTCTGGGGCAGTTTGACCTCCAGTAACCCCAACTGCTGACCAATGACCTCTAGTAACCCCAACTGCTGATTGATGAAGTCTAGTAACCCCAGGAGCAGAATTCTGGGGAAGTTTGACCTCTAGTAACCCCAACTGCTGATCAATGACCTCTAGTAACCCCAACTGCTGATTGATGACCTCTAGTAACCCCAGGAGCAGAATTCTGGGGCATTTTGACCTCCAGTAACCCCAACTGCTGATCAATGACCTCTAGTAACCCCAGGAGCAGAATTCTGGGTCAGTTTGACCTCCAGTAACCCCAACTGCTGATCAATGCCCTCTAGTAACCCCAGGAGCAGAATTCTGGGGCAGTTTGACCTCCAGTAACCCCAACTGCTGATCAATGACCTCTAGTAACCCCAGGAGCAGAATTCTGGTGCAGTTTGACCTCCAGTAACCCCAACTGCTGATTGATGACCTCTAGTAACCCCAGGAGCAGAATTCTGGGGCAGTTTGACCTCCAGTAACCCCAACTGCTGATCAATGACCTCTAGTAACCCCAGGAGCAGAATTCTGGGGCAGTTTGACCTCCAGTAACCCCAACTGCTGATCAATGACCTCTAGTAAACCCAACTGCTGATCAATGCCCTCTAGTAACCCCAGGAGCAGAATTCTGGGGCAGTTTGACCTCCAGTAACCCCAACTGCTGATCAATGCCCTCTAATAACCCCAGGAGCAGAATTCTGGGGCAGTTTGACCTCCAGTAACCCCAAATGCTGATCAATGACCTCTAGTAATCCCAACTGCTGATTGATGACCTCTAGTAACCCCAGGAGCAGAATTCTGGGGCAGTTTGACCTCTAGTAACCCCAACTGCTGATCAATGACCTCTAGTAACCCCAATTACTGATTGATGACCTCTAGTAACCCCAGGAGCAGAATTCTGGGGCAGTTTGACCTCCAGTAACCCCAACTGCTGATCCATGACCTCTAGTAACCCCAGGAGCAGAATTCTGGGGCAGTCTGACCTCCAGTAACCCCAACTGCTGATCAATGACCTCTAGTAACCCCAACTGATGATTGATGATTTCTAGCAACCCCAGGAGCAGAATTCTGGGGCAGTTTGACCTCCAGTAACCCCAACTGCTGATCAATGACCTC
This sequence comes from Hypotaenidia okinawae, assembly GCA_027925045.1. Taxonomy (NCBI): domain Eukaryota; kingdom Metazoa; phylum Chordata; class Aves; order Gruiformes; family Rallidae; genus Hypotaenidia; species Hypotaenidia okinawae. Next base: position 5,408 of record BSDF01000150.1, read on the forward strand.
TAGTAACCCCAGGAGCAGAATTCTGGGGCAGTTTGACCTCCAGTAACCCCAACTGCTGATCAATGACCTCTAGTAACCCCAGGAACAGAATTCTGGGGCAGTTTGACCTCCACAAACCCCAACTGCTGATTGATGACCTCTAGTAACCCCAGGAACAGAATTCTGGGGCAGTTTGACCTCCAGTAACCCCAACTGCTGATCCATGACCTCTAGTAACCCCAACTGCTGCTCCATGAACTCTAGTAACCCCAGGAGCAGAATTCTGGGGCAGTTTGACCTCCAGTAACCCCAAATGCTGATCAATGACCTCTAGTAACCCCAATTACTGATTGATGACCTCTAGTAACCCCAGGAGCAGAATTCTGGGGCAGTTTGACCTCCAGTAAGCCCAACTGCTGATCCATGACCTCTAGTAACCCCAGGAGCAGAATTCTGGGGCAGTTTGACCTCCAGTAACCCCAACTGCTGATCAATGACCTCTAGTAACCCCAACTGATGATTGATGACCTCTAGTAAACCCAGGAGCAGAATTCCGGGGCAGTTTGACCTGCAGTAACCCCAACTGCTGACCAATGACCTCTAGTAACCCCAACTGCTGATCAATGACCTCTATTAACCCCAGGAGCAGAATTCCGGGGCAGTTTGACCTCCAGTAACCCCAACTGCTGACCAATGACCTCTAGTAATCCCAGGAGCAGAATTCTGGGGCAGTTTGTCCTGCAGTAACCCCAACTGCTGATCAATGACCTCTAGTAACCCCAGGAGCAGAATTCTGGGGCAGTTTGACCTCCAGTAACCCCAACTGCTGATCAATGACCTCTAGTAACCCCAGAGGTGAATTCTGGGGCAGTTTAACCTCCAGTAACCCCAACTGCTGATCAATGACCTCTAGTAACCCCAACTGCTGATCAATGAGCTCTAGTAACCCCAACTGCTGATTGATGACCTCTAGTAACCCCAGGAGCAGAATTCTGGGGCAGTTTGACCTCCAGTAACCCCAACTGCTGATCAATGACCTCTAGTAACCCCAACTGCTGATCAATGAGCTCTAGTAACCCCAACTGCTGATTGATGACCTCTAGTAACCCCAGGATCAGAATTCTGGGGCAGTTTGACCTCCAGTAATCCCAACTGCTGATCAATGACCTCCAGTAACCCCAACTGCTGATCAATGACCTCTAATAAACCCAGGAGCCGAATTCTGGGGCAGTTTGACCTCCAGTAACCCCAACTGCTGATCAATGACCTCTAGTAACCCCAGGAGCAGAATTCTGGGGCAGTTTGACCTCCAGTAACCCCAACTGCTGATCAGTGACCTCTAGTAACCAGAACTGCTGATCAATGACCTCTAGTAACCCCAGAGGCAGAATTCTGGGGCAGTTTGACCTCCAATAACCCCAACTGCTCATCCATGACCTCCAGTAACCCCAACTGCTGATCAATGACCTCTAGTAACCCCAGGAGCAGAATTCTGGGGCAGTTTGATCTCCAGTAACCCCAACTGCTGATCAATGACCTCTAGTAACTCCAGGAGCAGAATTCTGGGGCAGTTTGACCTCCAGTAACCCCAACTGCTGATCAATGACCTCCAGTAACCCCAACTGCTGATTAATGACCTCTAGTAACCCCAGAGGCAGAATTCTGGGGCAGTTTGACCTCCAGTAACCCCAACTGCTGATCAATGACCTCTAGTAACCCCAACTGCTGATTGATGACCTCTAGTAACCCCAGGAGCAGAATTCTGGGGAAGTTTGACCTGCAGTAACCCCAACTGCAGATCCATGACCTCTAGTAACCCCAGGAGCAGAATTCTGGGGCAGTTTGACCTCCAGTAACCCCAACTGCTGATCAATGACCTCTAGTAACCCCAGGAGTAGAATTCTGGGGCAGTTTGACCTCCAGTAACCCCAACTGCTGATCAATGACCTCTAGTAACCCCAGGAGCAGAATTCTGGGGCACTTTGAACTCCAATAACCCCAACTGCTGATCAATGACCTCTAGTAACCCCAGGAGCAGAATTCTGGGGCAGTCTGACCTCCAGTAACCCCAACTGCTGATCAATGACCTCTAGTAACCCCAGAGGCAGAATTCTGGGGCAGTTTGACCTCCAGTAACCCCAACTGCTGATCCATGACCTCCAGTAACCCCAACTGCTGATTGATGACCTCTAGTAACCCCAGAAGCAGAATTCTGGGCCAGTTTGACCTCCAGTAACCCCAACTGCTGATCCATGACCTCCAGTAACCCCAACTGCTGATCAATGACCTCTAGTAACCCCAGGAGCAGAATTCTGGGGCAGTTTGACCTCCAGTAACCCCAACTGCTGATCAATGACCTCTAGTAACCCTAGGAGAAGAATTCTGGGGAAGTTTGACCTCCAGTAACCCCAACTGCTGACCAATGACCTCTAGTAACCCCAGGAGCAGAATTCTGGGGCAGTTTGACCTCCAGTAACCCCAACTGCTGATCAATGACCTCTAGTAACCCCAGAGGCAGAATTCTGGGGCCGTTTGACCTCCAGTAACCCCAACTGCTGATCCATGAACTCTAGTAACCCCAACTGCTGATCAATGCCCTCTAGTAACCCCAGGAGCAGAATTCTGGGGCAGTTTGTCCTGCAGTAACCCCAGCTGCTGATCAATGACCTCTAGTAACCCCAGGAGCAGAATTCTGGGGCAGTTTGACCTCCAGTAACCCCAACTGCTGATCAATGACCTCTAGTAACCCCAGAGGTGAATTCTGGGGCAGTTTAACCTCCAGTAACCCCAACTGCTGATCAATGACCTCTAGTAACCCCAACTGCTGATCAATGAGCTCTAGTAACCCCAACTGCTGATTGATGACCTCTAGTAACCCCAGGATAAGAATTCTGGGGCAGTTTGACCTCCAGTAATCCCAACTGCTGATCAATGACCTCCAGTAACCCCAACTGCTGGTCAATGACCTCTAATAAACCCAGGAGCCGAATTCTGGGGCAGTTTGACCTCCAGTAACCCCAACTGCTGATCAATGACCTCTAGTAACCCCAGGAGCAGAATTCTGGGGCATTTTGACCTCCAGTAACCCCAACTGCTGATCAATGACCTCTAGTAACCCCAACTGCTGATTGATGACCTCTAGTAACCCCAGGAGCAGAATTCTGGGGCAGTTTGACCTCCAGTAACCCCAACTGCTGATCAATGACCTCTAGTAACCCCAACTGCTGATCAATGACCTCTAGTAACCCCAGGAGCAGAATTCTGGGGCAGTTTGATCTCCAGTAACCCCAACTGCTGATCAATGACCTCTAGTAACCCCAGGAGCAGAATTCTGGGGCAGTTTGACCTCCAGTAACCCCAACTGCTGATCAATGACCTCTAGTAAAACCAGGAGCCGAATTCTGCGGCAGTTTGACCTCCAGTAACCCCAACTGCTGATCAATGACCTCTAGTAACCCCAGAGGCAGAATTCTGGGGCAGTTTGACCTCCAGTAACCCAAACTGCTGATCAATGACCTCTAGTAACCCCAGGAGCAGAATTCTGGGGCAGTTTGACCTCCAGTAATCCCAACTGCTGATCAATGACCTCCAGTAACCCCAACTGCTGATCAATGACCTCTAGTAACCCCAGGAGCAGAATTCTGGGGCAGTTTGACCTCCAGTAACCCCAACTGTGATCAATGACCTCTAGTAACCCCAGGAGCAGAATTCTGGGGCAGTTTGATCTCCAGTAACCCCAACTGCTGATCAATGACCTCTAGTAACCAGAACTGCTGATCAATGACCTCTAGTAACCCCAGAGGCAGAATTCTGGGGCAGTTTGACCTCCAATAACCCCAACTGCTCATCCATGACCTCGAGTAACCCCAACTGCTGATCAATGACGTCTAGTAACCCCAGGAGCAGAATTCTGGGGCAGTTTGATCTCCAGTAACCCCAACTGCTGATCAATGCCCTCTAGTAACCCCAGGAGCAGAATTCTGGGGCAGTTTGACCTCCAGTAACCCCAACTGCTGATCAATGACCTCTAGTAACCCCAGGAGCAGAATTCTGGGGCAGTTTGACCTCCAGTAACCCCAACTGCTGATCAATGACCTCTAGTAACCCCAACTGCAGATCCATGACCTCTAGTAACCCCAGGAGCAGAATTCTGGGGCAGTTTGACCTCCAGTAACCCCAACTGCTCATCCATGACCTCCAGTAACCCCAACTGCTGATCAATGACCTCTAATAACCCCAGGAGCAGAATTCTGGGGAAGTTTGACCTCCAGTAACCCCAACTGCTGATCAATGACCTCTAGTAACCCCAGGAGCAGAATTCTGGGGCAGTTTGACCTCCAGTAACCCCAACTGCTGATCAATGACCTCTAGTAACCCCAGAGGCAGAATTCTGGGGCAGTTTGACCTCCAGTAACCCCAACTGCTGATCAATGACCTCTAGTAACCCCAGAGGTGAATTCTGGGGCAGTTTAACCTCCAGTAACCCCAACTGCTGATCAATGACCTCTAGTAACCCCAACTGCTGATCAATGAGCTCTAGTAACCCCAACTGCTGATTGATGACCTCTAGTAACCCCAGGATAAGAATTCTGGGGCAGTTTGACCTCCAGTAATCCCAACTGCTGATCAATGACCTCTAGTAACCCCAGGAGCAGAATTCTGGGGCAGTTTGACCTCCAGTAACCCCAACTGCTGATCAATGACCTCTAGTAACCCCAGGAGTAGAATTCTGGGGCAGTTTGACCTCCAGTAACCCCAACTGCTGATCAATGACCTCTAGTAACCCCAGGAGCAGAATTCTGGGGCACTTTGAACTCCAATAACCCCAACTGCTGATCAATGACCTCTAGTAACCCCAGGAGCAGAATTCTGGGGCAGTCTGACCTCCAGTAACCCCAACTGCTGATCAATGACCTCTAGTAACCCCAGAGGCAGAATTCTGGGGCAGTTTGACCTCCAGTAACCCCAACTGCTGATCCATGACCTCCAGTAACCCCAACTGCTGATTGATGACCTCCAGTAACCCCAGGAGCAGAATTCTGGGACAGTTTGACCTCCAGTAACCCCAACTGCTGATCCATGACCTCCAGTAACCCCAACTGCTGATCAATGACCTCTAGTAACCCCAGGAGCAGAATTCTGGGGCAGTTTGACCTCCAGTAACCCCAACTGCTGATCAATGACCTCTAGTAACCCTATTAGCAGAATTCTGGGGAAGTTTGACCTCCAGTAACCCCAACTGCTGACCAATGACCTCTAGTAACCCCAGGAGCAGAATTCTGGGGCAGTTTGACCTCCAGTAACCCCAACTGCTGATCAATGACCTCTAGTAACCCCAGAGGCAGAATTCTGGGGCCGTTTGACCTCCAGTAACCCCAACTGCTGATCCATGAACTCTAGTAACCCCAACTGCTGATCAATGCCCTCTAGTAACCCCAGGAGCAGAATTCTGGGGCAGTTTGTCCTGCAGTAACCCCAGCTGCTGATCAATGACCTCTAGTAACCCCAGGAGCAGAATTCTGGGGCAGTTTGACCTCCAGTAACCCCAACTGCTGATCAATGACCTCTAGTAACCCCAGAGGTGAATTCTGGGGCAGTTTAACCTCCAGTAACCCCAACTGCTGATCAATGACCTCTAGTAACCCCAACTGCTGATCAATGAGCTCTAGTAACCCCAACTGCTGATTGATGACCTCTAGTAACCCCAGGATAAGAATTCTGGGGCAGTTTGACCTCCAGTAATCCCAACTGCTGATCAATGACCTCCAGTAACCCCAACTGCTGGTCAATGACCTCTAATAAACCCAGGAGCCGAATTCTGGGGCAGTTTGACCTCCAGTAACCCCAACTGCTGATCAATGACCTCTAGTAACCCCAGGAGCAGAATTCTGGGGCATTTTGACCTCCAGTAACCCCAACTGCTGATCAATGACCTCTAGTAACCCCAACTGCTGATTGATGACCTCTAGTAACCCCAGGAGCAGAATTCTGGGGCAGTTTGACCTCCAGTAACCCCAACTGCTGATCAATGACCTCTAGTAACCCCAACTGCTGATCAATGACCTCTAGTAACCCCAGGAGCAGAATTCTGGGGCAGTTTGATCTCCAGTAACCCCAACTGCTGATCAATGACCTCTAGTAACCCCAGGAGCAGAATTCTGGGGCAGTTTGACCTCCAGTAACCCCAACTGCTGATCAATGACCTCTAGTAAAACCAGGAGCCGAATTCTGCGGCAGTTTGACCTCCAGTAACCCCAACTGCTGATCAATGACCTCTAGTAACCCCAGAGGCAGAATTCTGGGGCAGTTTGACCTCCAGTAACCCCAGCTGCTGATCAATGACCTCTAGTAACCCCAGGAGCAGAATTCTGGGGCAGTTTGACCTCCAGTAATCCCAACTGCTGATCAATGACCTCCAGTAACCCCAACTGCTGATCAATGACCTCTAGTAACCCCAGGAGCAGAATTCTGGGGCAGTTTGACCTCCAGTAACCCCAACTGTGATCAATGACCTCTAGTAACCCCAGGAGCAGAATTCTGGGGCAGTTTGAGCTCCAGTAACCCCAACTGCTGATCAATGACCTCTAGTAACCAGAACTGCTGATCAATGACCTCTAGTAACCCCAGAGGCAGAATTCTGGGGCAGTTTGACCTCCAATAACCCCAACTGCTCATCCATGACCTCGAGTAACCCCAACTGCTGATCAATGACGTCTAGTAACCCCAGGAGCAGAATTCTGGGGCAGTTTGACCTCCAGTAACCCCAACTGCTGATCAATGCCCTCTAGTAACCCCAGGAGCAGAATTCTGGGGCAGTTTGACCTCCAGTAACCCCAACTGCTGATCAATGACCTCTAGTAACCCCAGGAGCAGAATTCTGGGGCAGTTTGACCTCCAGTAACCCCAACTGCTGATCCATGACCTCCAGTAACCCCAACTGCTGATTGATGACCTCTAGTAACCCAAGGAGCAGAATTCTGGGGCAGTTTGAACTCCAGTAACCCCAACTGCTGATCCATGACCTCCAGTAACCCCAACTGCTGATCGATGACCTCTAGTAACCCCAGGAGCAGAATTCTGGGGCAGTTTGACCTCCAGTAACCCCAACTGCTGATCAATGCCCTCTAGTAACCCCAGGAGCAGAATTCTGGGGCAGTTTGTCCTGCAGTAACCCCAGCTGCTGATCAATGACCTCTAGTAACCCCAGGAGCAGAATTCTGGGGCAGTTTGACCTCCAGTAACCCCAACTGCTGATCAATGACCTCTAGTAACCCCAGAGGTGAATTCTGGGGCAGTTTAACCTCCAGTAACCCCAACTGCTGATCAATGACCTCTAGTAACCCCAACTGCTGATCAATGAGCTCTAGTAACCCCAACTGCTGGTTGATGACCTCTAGTAACCCCAGGATAAGAATTCTGGGGCAGTTTGACCTCCAGTAATCCCAACTGCTGATCAATGACCTCCAGTAACCCCAACTGCTGGTCAATGACCTCTAATAAACCCAGGAGCCGAATTCTGGGGCAGTTTGACCTCCAGTAACCCCAACTGCTGATCAATGACCTCTAGTAACCCCAGGAGCAGAATTCTGGGGCATTTTGACCTCCAGTAACCCCAACTGCTGATCAATGACCTCTAGTAACCCCAACTGCTGATTGATGACCTCTAGTAACCCCAGGAGCAGAATTCTGGGGCAGTTTGACCTCCAGTAACCCCAACTGCTCATCCATGACCTCCAGTAACCCCAACTGCTGATCAATGACCTCTAGTAACCCCAGGAGCAGAATTCTGGGGCAGTTTGACCTCCAGTAACCCCAACTGCTGATCAATGACCTCTAGTAACCCCAGGAGCAGAATTCTGGGGCAGTTTGACCTCCAGTAACCCCAACTGCTGATCAATGACCTCTAGTAACCCCAACTGCTGAGTGATGACCTCTAGTAACCCCAGGAGCACAATTCTGGGGCAGTTTGACCTCCAGTAACCCCAGCTGCTGATCAATGACCTCTAGTAACCCCAGGATAAGAATTCTGGGGCAGTTTGACCTCCAGTAATCCCAACTGCTGATCAATGACCTCCAGTAACCCCAACTGCTGATCAATGACCTCTAGTAACCCCAGGAGCAGAATTCTGGGGCAGTTTGACCTCCAGTAACCCCAACTGTGATCAATGACCTCTAGTAACCCCAGGAGCAGAATTCTGGGGCAGTTTGACCTCCAGTAACCCCAACTGCTGATCAATGACCTCTAGTAACCAGAACTGCTGATCAATGACCTCTAGTAACCCCAGAGGCAGAATTCTGGGGCAGTTTGACCTCCAATAACCCCAACTGCTCATCCATGACCTCGAGTAACCCCAACTGCTGATCAATGACGTCTAGTAACCCCAGGAGCAGAATTCTGGGGCAGTTTGATCTCCAGTAACCCCAACTGCTGATCAATGCCCTCTAGTAACCCCAGGAGCAGAATTCTGGGGCAGTTTGACCTCCAGTAACCCCAACTGCTGATCAATGACCTCTAGTAAAGCCAGGAGCAGAATTCTGGGGCAGTTTGACCTCCAGTAACCCCAACTACTGATCAATGACCTCCAGTAACCCCAACTGCTGATTGATGACCTCTAGTAACCCAAGGAGCAGAATTCTGGGGCAGTTTGAACTCCAGTAACCCCAACTGCTGATCCATGACCTCCAGTAACCCCAACTGCTGATCGATGACCTCTAGTAACCCCAGGAGCAGAATTCTGGGGCAGTTTGACCTCCAGTAACCCCAACTGCTGATCAATGCCCTCTAGTAACCCCAGGAGCAGAATTCTGGGGCAGTTTGACCTCCAGTAACCCCAACTGCTGATCAATGCCCTCTAGTAACCCCAGGAGCAGAATTCTGGGGCAGTTTGACCTCCAGTAAGTCCAACTGCTGATCAATGACCTCTAGTAACCCCAATTACTGATTGATGACCTCTAGTAACCCCAGGAGTAGAATTCTGGGGCAGTTTGACCTCCAGTAACCCCAACTGCTGATCAATGCCCTCTAGTAACCCCAGGAGCAGAATTCTGGAGCTCAAACTGCCCCAGAATTCTGCTCCTGATGTTACTAGAGGTCATGGAGCAGCAGTTGGGGTTACTGGAGGTCAAACTGCCCAAGAATTCTGCTCCTGGGGTTACTAGAGGTCATGGATCAGCAGTTGGGGTTACTGGAGGTCAAACTGCCCCAGAATTCTGCTCCTGGGGTTACTAGAGGTCATCAACCAGCAGTTGGGGTTACTAGAGGTCATGGAGCAGGAGTTGGGGTTACTGGAGGTCAAACTGCCCCAGAAGTCTGCTCCTGGGGTTACTAGAGGTCATTGATCAGCACTTGGGGTTACTAGAGGTCATTGATCATCAGTTGGGGTTACTAGAGGTCATTGATCAGCAGTTGGGGTTACTGGAGGTCAAACTGCCCCAGAATTCTGCTCCTGGGGTTACTGGAGGTCATCAACCAGCAGTTGGGGTTACTGGAGGTCAAACTGCCCCAGAATGCTGCTCCTGGGTTTACTAGAGGTCATTGATCAGTAGTTGGGGTTACTAGAGGTCATGGAGCAGGAGTTGGGGTTACTGGAGGTCAAACTGCCCCAGAATTCTGCTCCTGGGGTTACTAGATGTCATTGATCAGCAGTTGGGGTTACTGGAGGTCAAACTGCCCCAGAATTCTGCTCCTGGGCTTACTAGAGGTCATCAATCAGCACTTGGGGTTACTGGAGGTCAAACTGCCCCAGAATTCTGCTCCTGGGGTTACTAGAGGTCATTGATCAGCAGTTGGGGTTATTGGAGGTCAAACTGCCCCAGAATTCTGCTCCTGGGGTTACTAGAGGTCATCAATCAGCAGTTGGGGTTACTAGAGCTCATTGATCAGCAGTTGGGGTTACTGGAGGTCATTGTTCAGCAGTTGGGGTTACTGCAGGTCAAACTGCCCCAGAATTCTGCTCCTGGGTTTACTAGAGGTCATTGATCAGTAGTTGGGGTTACTAGAGTTCATTGATCAGCAGTTGGGGTTACTGGAGGTCAAATTGCCCCAGAATTCTGCTCCTGGGGTTACTAGAGGTCATCAATCAGCAGTTGGGGTTACTGGAGGACAAACTGCCCCAGAATTCTGCTCCTGGTGTTACTAGAGGTCATGGAGCAGCAGTTGGGGTTACTGGAGGTCAAACTGCCCCAGAATTCTGCTCCTGGGGTTACTAGAGGTCATTGATCATCAGTTGGGGTTACTGGAGGTCAAACTGCCCAAGAATTCTGCTCCTGGGGTTACTAGAGGTCATGGATCAGCAGTTGGGGTTACTGGAGGTCAAACTGCCCCAGAATTCTGCTCCTGGGGTTACTAGAGGTCATCAATCAGCAGTTGGGGTTATTAGAGGTCATTGATCAGGTGTTGGGCTTACTGGAGGTCAAACTGCCCCAGAATTCTGCTCCTTGGGTTACTAGAGGTCATTGATCAGCAGTTGGGGTGACTGGAGGTCATTGATCAGCAGTTGGGGTTACTGGAGGTCAAACTGCCCCAGAATTCTGCCTCTGGGGTTACTAGAGGTCATCAATCAGCAGTTGGGGTTACTGGAGGTCAAACTGCCACAGAATTCTGCTCCTCAGGTTACTAGAGGTCATTGATCAGCAGCTGGGGTTACTGGAGTTCAAACTGCCCAAGAATTCTGCTCCTGGGGTTACTAGAGGTCATGGATCAGCAGTTGGGGTTACTGGAGGTCAAACTGCCCCAGAATTCTGCTCCTGGGGTTACTAGAGGTCATTGATCAGCAGTTGGGGTTACTGGAGGTCATTGATCAGCAGTTGGGGTTACTGGAGGTCAAACTGCCCCAGAATTCTGCTCCTGGGGTTACTAGAGGTGATGGAGCAGCAGTTGGGGTTACTGGAGGTCAAACTGCCCCAGAATTCTGATCCTGGGGTTACTAGAGGTCATTGATCAGCAGTTGGGGTTACTGGAGGTCTAACTGCCCCAGAATTCTGCTCCTGGGGTTACTAGAGGTCATTGATCAGCAGTTGGGGTTACTGGAGGTCAAACTGCCCCAGAATTCTGCTCCTGGGTTTACTAGAGGTCATTGATCAGCAGTTGGGGTTTCTGGAGGTCAAACTGCCCCAGAATTCTGCTCCTGGGGTTACTAGATGTCATTGATCAGCAGTTGGGGTTACTAGAGGTCATTGATCAGCAGTTGGGGTTACTGGAGATCAAACTGCCCCAGAAATCTGCTCCTGGGGTTACTAGAGGTCATTGATCTGTAGTTGGGGTTACTAGAGGTCATTGATCAGGAGTTGGGGTTACTGGAGGTCAAACTGCCCCAGAATTCTGCTCCTGGGGTTACTAGAGGTCATCAATCAGCAGTTGGGGTTACTGGAGGTCAAACTGCCCCAGAATTCTGCTCCTGGGGTTACTAGAGGTCATTGATCAGCAGTTGGGGTTACTGGAGGTCAAAATACCCCAGAATTCTGCTCCTGGGGTTACTAGAGGTCATCAATCAGCAGTTGGGGTTACTGGAGGTCAAACTGCCCCAGAATTCTCCTCCTGGGGTTGCTAGAGGTCATTGATCAGCAGTTGGGGTTACTGGAGGTCATTGATCAGCAGTTGGGGTTACTGGAGGTCAAACTGCCCCAGAATTCTTCTCCTGGGTTTACTAGAGGTCATTGACCAGCAGTTGGGGTTACTGGAGGTCATTGATCAGCAGTTGGGGTTACTGGAGGTCAAACTGCCCCAGAATTCTGCTCCTGGGGTTACTAGAGGTCATGGAGCAGCAGTTGGGGTTACTGGAGGTCAAACTGCCCCAGAATTCTGCTCCTGGGGTTACTAGAGGTCATCGATCAGCAGTTGGGGTTACCGGCGGTCAAAATGCCCCAGAATTCGGCTCCTGGGGTTACTAGAGGTCATTCATCAGCAGTTGGGGTTACTGGAGGTCAAACTGCCCCAGAATTCTGCTCCTGGGGTTACTAGAGGTCATTGATCAGCAGTTGGGGTTACTGGAGGTCAAACTGCCCCAGAATTCTGCTCCTTGGGTTACTAGAGGTCATTGATCAGCAGTTGGGGTTACTGGAGGTCAAACTGCACCAGAATTCTGCTCCTGGGGTTACTAGAGTTCATTGATCAGCAGTTGGGGTTACTGGAGGTCATTGATCAGCAGTTGGGGTTACTAGAGGTCATTGATCAGCAGTTGGGGTTACTGGAGGTCATTGATCAGCAGTTGGGGTTACTAGAGGTCATTGATCAGGAGTTGGGGTTACTGGAGGTCATTGATCAGCAGTTGGGGTTACTGCAGGTCAAACTGCCCCAGAATTCTGCTCCTGGGGTTACTAGAGCTCATTGATCAGTAGTTGGGGTTACTAGAGGTCATTGATCAGCAGTTGGGGTTACTGGAGGTCAAACTGCCCCAGAATTCTACTCCTGGGTTTACTAGAGGTCATTGATCAGCAGTTGGGGTTACTGGAGGTCAAACTGCCCCAGAATTCTGCTCCTGGGGTTACTAGAGGTCATGGAGCAGGAGTTGGGGTTACTGGAGGTCAAACTGCCCCAGAAATCTGCTCCTGGATTTACTAGCGGTCATTGATCAGGAGTTGAGGTTACTGCAGGTCAAACTGCCCCAGAATTCTTCTCCTGGGGTTACTAGAGTTCATTGATCAGCAGTTGGGGTTACTGGAGGTCATTGATCAGCAGTTGGGGTTACTAGAGGTCATTGATCAGCAGTTGGGGTTACTGCAGGTCAAACTGCCCCAGAATTCTGCTCCTGGGGTCAGTAGAGGTCATTGATCAGCAGCTGGGGTTATTGGAGGTCAAACTGCCCCAGAATTCTGCTCCTGGGGTTACTAGAGGTCATGGAGCAGCAGCTGCGGTTACTGGAGATCAAACTGCCCCAGAATTCTGCTCCTGGGCTTACTAGAGGTCATCAATCAGCAGTTGGGGTTTCTGGAGGTCAAACTGCCCCAGAATTCTGCTCCTGGGGTTACTAGAGGTCATCAATCAACAGTTGGGGTTACTAGAGGTCATTGATCAGTAGTTGGGGTTACTAGAGGTCATTGATCAGCAGTTGGGGTTACTGGAGGTCAAACTGCCCCAGAATTCTGCTCCTGGGGTCAGTAGAGGTCATTGATCAGCAGCTGGGGTTACTGGAGGTCAAACTGCCCCAGAATTCTGCTCCTGGGTTTACTAGAGGTCATGGATCAGCAGCGGCGGTTACTGGAGGTCAAACTGCCCCAGAATTCTGCTCCTGGGGTTACTAGAGGTCATTGATCAGCAGTTGGGGTTACTGGAGATCAAACTGCCCCAGAATTCTGCTCCTGGGCTTACTAGAGGTCATCAATCAGCAGTTGGGGTTTCTGGAGGTCAAACTGCCCCAGAATTCTGCTCCTGGGGTTACTAGAGGTCATCAATCAGCAGTTGGGGTTACTAGAGGTCATTGATCAGTAGTTGGGGTTACTAGAGGTCATTGATCAGCAGTTGGGGTTACTGGAGATCAAACTGCCCCAGAAATCTGCTCCTGGGGTTACTAGAGGTCATTGATCTGTAGTTGGGTTTAGTGGAGGTCAAACTGCCTCAGAATTCTGCTCCTGGGGTTACTAGAGGTCATTGATCTGTAGTTGGGTTTAGTGGAGGTCAAACTGCCTCAGAATTCTGCTCCTGGGGTTACTAGAGGTCATTGATCAGCAGTTGGGGTTACTGGAGGTCATTGATCAGCAGTTGAGGTTACTGGAGGTCAAACTATCCCAGAATTCTGCTCCTGGGGTTACTAGAGGTCATGGAGCAGCAGTTGGGGTTACTGGAGGTCAAACTGCCCCAGAATTCTTCTCCTGCGGTTACTAGAGGTCATTGATCAGCAGCTGGGGTTACTGGAGGTCAAACTGCCCCAGAATTCTGCTCCTGGGGTTACTAGAAGTCATTGATCAGCAGTCGGGGTTACTGGAGGTCAAACTGCCCCAGAATTCTGCTCCTGGGGTTACTAGAGGTCATTGATCAGCAGTTGGGGTTTCTGGAGGGGAAACTCCCCCAGAATTCTGCTCCTGGGGTTACTATAGGTCATCAATCAGCAGTTGGGGTTACTGGAGGTCAAACTGCCCCAGAATTCTGCTCCTGGGGTTACTAGAGGTCATTGATCAGCAGTTGGGGTTACTAGAGATCATTGATCAGGAGTTGGGGTTACTAGAGGTCAAACTGCCCCAGAATTCTGCTCCTGGGGTTACTAGAGGTCATTGATCAGCAGCTGGGGTTACTGGAGGTCAAACTGCCCCAGAATTCTGCTCCTGGGGTTACTGGAGGTCATGGAGCAGCAGTTGGGGTTACTGGAGGTCAAACTGCCCCAGAATTCTGCTCCTGGGGTTACTAGAGGTCATGGATCAGGAGTTGGGGTTACTGGAGGTCAAACTGCCCCAGAATTCTGCTCCTGGGGTTACTAGAGGTCATTGATCAGCAGTTGGGGTTACTGGAGCTCAAACTGCCCCAGAATTCTGCTCCTGGGTTTACTAGAGGTCATCAATCAGCAGTTGGGGTTATTAGAGGTCATTGATCAGGAGTTGGGGTTACTGGAGGTCATTGATCAGCAGCTGGGGTTACTGGAGTTCAAACTGCCCCAGAATTCTGCTCCTGGGGTTACTAGAGGTCATTGATCAGCAGCTGGGGTTACTGGAGGTCAAACTGCCCCAGAATTCTGCTACTGGGGTTACTAGAGGTCATTGATCAGCAGTTGGGGTTACTGGACGTCATTGATCAGCAGTTGAGGTTCCTGGAGGTCAAACTATCCCAGAATTCTGCTCCTGGGGTTACTAGAGGTCATTGATCAGGAGTTGGGGTTACTGGAGGTCAAACTGCCCCAGAATTCTGCTCCTGGGGTTACTAGAGGTCATTGATCAGGAGTTGGGGTTACTGGAGGTCAAACTGCCCCAGAATTCTGCTCCTGGGGTTACTAGAGGTCATTGATCAGCAGTTGGAGTTACTAGTAGTCATTGATCAGCAGTTGGGGTTACTGGAGGTCAAACTGCCCCGGAATTCTGCTCCTGGGGTTACTAGAGGTCATTGATCAGCAGTTGGGGTTACTGGAGCTCAAACTGCCCCAGAATTCTGCTCCTGGCGTTACTAGAGGTCATCAATCAGCAGTTGGGGTTACTAGAGGTCATTGATCAGGAGTTGGGGTTACTAGTAGTCATTGATCAGCAGTTGGGGTTACTGCAGGTCAAACTGCCCCGGAATTCTGCTCCTGGGGTTACTAGAGGTCATTGATCAGCAGTTGGGGTTACTGGAGGTCATTGATCAGCAGTTGGGGTTACTGCAGGTCAAAATGCCCCGGAAGTCTGCTCCTGGGGTTACTAGAGGTCATTGATCAGCAGTTGGGGTTACTGGAGGTCAAACTGCCCCAGAATTCTGCTCCTGGGGTTACTAGAGGTCATTGATCAGTAGTTGGGGTTACTAGAGGTCATTGATCAGCAGTTGGGGTTACTGGCGGTCAAACTGCCCCAGAATTCTGCTCCTGGGGTTACTAGAGGTCATTGATCAGCAGTTGGGGTGACTGGAGGTCATTGATCAGCAGTTGGGGTTACTGGAGGTCAAACTGCCCCAGAATTCTGCTCCTGGGGTTACTAGAGTTCATCAATCAGCAGTTGGGGTTACTAGAGGTCATCAATCAGCAGTTGGGATTACTAGAGGTCATGGATCAACAGTTGGGGTTACTGGAGGTCAAACTGCCCCAGAATTCTGCTCCTGGGGTTACTAGAGGTCATGGAGCAGCAGTTGGGGTTACTGGAGGTCAAACTACCCCATAATTCTGCTCCTGGGGTTACTAGAGGTCATGGATCAGCAGTTGGGGTTACTGGAGTTCAAACTGCCCCAGAATTGTGCTCCTGGGGTTACTAGAGGTCATTGATCAGCAGTTGGGGTTACTGGAGGTCAAACTGCCCCAGAATTCTGCTCCTGGTGTTACTAGAGGTCATGGAGCAGCAGTTGGGGTTACTGGAGGTCATTGATCAGCAGTTGGGGTTACTGGAGGTCAAAGTGCTCCAGAATTCTGCTCCTGGGGTTACTAGAGGTCATTGATCAGCAGTTGGGGTTACTGGAGGTCAAATTGCCCCAGAATTCTGCTCCTGGGGTTACTGAAGGTCATTGATCAGCAGCTGGGGTTACTGGAGGTCAAACTGCCCCAGAATTCTGCTCCTGGGGTTACTAGAGGTCATTGATCAGCAGTTGGGGTTACTGGAGGTCAAACTGCCCCAGAATTCTGCTCCTGGGGTTACTAGAGGTCATTGATCAGCAGATGGGGTTACTGGAGGTCATTGATCAGCAGTTGGGGTTACTAGAGGTCATTGATCTGCAGTTCGGGTTACTGGAGGTCTAACTGCCCCAGAATTCTGCTCCTTGGGTTACTAGAGGTTATTTATCATCAGCTGGGGTTACTGGAGGTCAAACTGCCCCAGAATTCTGCTCCTGGGGTTACTATAGGTCATGGAGCAGCAGTTGGGGTTACTGGAGGTCAAACTGCCCCAGAATTCTGCTCCTGGGTTTTCTAGAGGTCATCAATCTGCAGTTGTGGTTACTGGAGGTCATTGATCACAGTTGGGGTTACTGGAGGTCAAACTGCCCCAGAATTCTGCTCCTGGGGTTACTAGAGGTCATGGATCAGCAGTTGGGGTTACTGGAGGTCAAACTGCCCCAGAATTCTGATCCTGGGGTTACTAGAGGTCATTGATCAGTAGTTGGGGTTACTAGAGGTCATTGATCAGGAGTTGGGGTTACTAGAGGTCAAACTGCCCCAGAATTCTGCTCCTGGGGTTACTAGAGGTCATTGATCAGTAGTTGGGGTTACTGGAGGTCAAACTGCCCCAGAATTCTGCTCCTGGGGTTACTAGAGGTCATGGAGCAGCAGTTGGGGTTACTGGAGGTCAAACTGCCCCAGAATTCTGCTCCTGGGGTTACTAGAGGTCATTGATCAGCAGTTGGGGTTTCTGGAGGTCAAACTGCCCCAGAATTCTGCTCCTGGGGTTACTAGATGTCATCAATCAGCAGTTTGGGTTACTAGAGGTCATTGATCTGTAGTTGGGGTTACTACAGGTCATTGATCAGCAGCTGGGGTTACTGGAGGTCAAACTGCCCCAGAATTCTGCTCCTTGGGTTACTAGAGGTTATTTATCATCAGCTGGGGTTACTGGAGGTCAAACTGCCTCAGAATTCTGCTCCTGGGGTTACTAGAGGTCATCAATCAGCAGCTGGGGTTACTAGAGGTCATTGATCAGTAGTTGGGGTTACTAGAGGTCATGGATCTGCAGTTGGGGTTACTGGAGGTCAAACTGCCCCAGAATTCTGCTCCTGGGTTTTCTAGAGGTCATCAATCTGCAGTTGTGGTTACTGGAGGTCATTGATCACAGTTGGGGTTACTGGAGGTCAAAATTCCCCAGAATTCTGCTCCTGGGGTTACTGGACGTCATTGATCAGCAGTTGAGGTTCCTGGAGGTCAAACTATCCCAGAATTCTGCTCCTGGGGTTACTAGAGGTCATTGATCAGCAGCTGGGGTTACTGGAGGTCAAATTGCCCCAGAATTCTGCTCCTGGGGTTACTAGAGGTCATTGATCAGCAGTTGGGGTTACTGGAGGTCAAACTGCCCCAGAATTCTGCTCCTGGGGTTACTAGAGGTCATTGATCAGCAGTTGGGGTTACTGGAGGTCAAACTGCCCCAGAATTCTGCTCCTGGGGTTACTAGAGTTCATGGATCAGCAGTTGGGGTTACTGGAGGTCAAACTGCCTCAGAATTCTGCTCCTGGGGTTACTAGAGGTCATTGATCAGCAGTTGGGGTTACTGCAGGTCAAATTTCCCCGGAATTCTGCTCCTGGGGTTACTAGAGGTCATGGATCAGCAGTTGGGGTTACTGGAGGTCATTGATCAGCAGTTGGGGTTACTAGAGGTCATCAATAAGCAGTTGGGGTTACTGGAGGTCATTGATCAGCAGTTGGGGTTACTGGAGGTCAAACTGCCCCAGAATTCTGCTCCTGGGGTTACTGGAGGTCATTGATCAGCAGTTGGGGTTACTGGAGGTCAAATTGCCCCAGAATTCGGCTCCTGGGGTTACTAGAGGTCATTGATCTGCAGTCAGGGTTACTGGAGGTCTAACTGCCCCAGAATTCCGCTCCTGGGGTTACTAGAGGTCATCAATCAGCAGTTGGGGTTACTGGAGGTCATGGATCAGCAGTTGGGGTTACTGGAGGTCAAACTGCCCCAGAATTCTGCTCCTGGGGTTACTAGAGGTCATGAATCAGCAGTTGGGGTTACTGGAGGTCAAACTGCCCCAGAATTCTGCTCCTGGGATTACTAGAGGTCATTGATCAGCAGTTGGGGTTACTAGAGGTCATTGATCAGCAGTTGGGGTTACTGGAGGTCAAACTGCCCCAGAATTCTGCTCTTGGGGTTACTAGAGGTCATCAATCAGTAGTTGGGGTTATTAGAGGTCATTGATCAGCAGTTGGGGTTACGGAGATCAAACTACCCCAGAATTCTGCTCCTGGGGTTACTAGAGGTCATTGATCAGCAGTTGAGGTTACTGGAGGTCATTGATCAGCAGTTGGAGTTACTGGAGGTCAAACTGCCCCAGAATTCTGCTCCTGGGGTTACTAGAGGTCATCAATCAGCAGTTGGGGTTACTGGAGGTCAAACTGCCCCAGAATTCTGCTCCTGGGGTTACTAGAGGTCATTGATCAGCAGTTGGGGTTACTGGAGGTCAAAATACCCCAGAATTCTGCTCCTGGGGTTACTAGAGGTCATGGAGCAGCAGTTGGGGTTACTGGAGGTCAAACTGCCCCAGAATTCTCCTCCTGGGGTTGCTAGAGGTCATTGATCAGCAGTTGGGGTTACTGGAGGTCATTGATCAGCAGTTGGGGTTACTGGAGGTCAAACTGCCCCAGAATTCTGCTCCTGGGGTTACTAGAGGTCATTGATCAGCAGTTGGGGTTACTGGAGGTCAAACTGCGCCAGAATTCTGCTCCTGGGGTTACTAGAGGTCATCGATCAGCAGTTGGGGTTACCGGCGGTCAAACTGCCCCAGAATTCTGCTCCTGGGGTTACTAGAGTTCATGGATCAGCAGTTGGGGTTACTGGAGGTCAAACTGCCCCAGAATTCTGCTCCTGGGGTTACTAGAGGTCATTGATCAGCAGTTGGGGTTACTGGAGGTCAAACTGCCCCAGTATTCTGCTCCTGGGGTTACTAGAGTTCATGGATCAGCAGTTGGGGTTACTGGAGGTCAAACTGCCCCAGAATTCTGCTCCTGGGGTTACTAGAGGTCATTGATCAGCAGTTGGGGTTACTGCAGGTCAAATTTCCCCGGAATTCTGCTCCTGGGGTTACTAGAGGTCATGGATCAGCAGTTGGGGTTACTGGAGGTCATTGATCAGCAGTTGGGGTTACTGGAGGTCAAACTGCCCCAGAATTCTGCTCCTGGGGTTACTAGAGGTCATTGATCAGCAGTTGGGGTTACTGGAGGTCAAATTGCCCCAGAATTCTGCTCCTGGGGTTACCAGAGGTCATCAATCAGCAGTTGGGGATACTAGAGGTCATTGATCAGCATGGAGTTCGGGTTACTAGTAGTCATTGATCAGCAGTTGGGGTTACTGCAGGTCAAACTGCCCCGGAATTCTGCTCCTGGGGTTACTAGAGGTCATTGATCAGCAGTTGGGGTTACTAGAGTTCATTGATCAGCAGTTGGGGTTACTGGAGGTCAAACTACCACAGAATTCTGCTCCTGGGGTTACTAGAGGTCATTGATCAGGAGTTGGGGTTACTGGAGGTCAAACTGCCCCAGAATTCTGCTCCTGGGGTTACTAGAGGTCATCAATCAGCAGTTGGGGTTACTGGAGGTCATTGATCAGCAGTTGGGGTTACTGGAGGTCAAACTGCCCCAGAATTCTGCTCCTGGGGTTACTGGAGGTCATTGATCAGCAGTTGGGGTTACTGGAGGTCAAATTGCCCCAGAATTCGGCTCCTGGGGTTACTAGAGGTCATTGATCTGCAGTCAGGGTTACTGGAGGTCTAACTGCCCCAGAATTCCGCTCCTGGGGTTACTAGAGGTCATCAATCAGCAGTTGGGGTTACTGGAGGTCATGGATCAGCAGTTGGGGTTACTGGAGGTCAAACTGCCCCAGAATTCTGCTCCTGGGGTTACTAGAGGTCATGAATCAGCAGTTGGGGTTACTGGAGGTCAAACTGCCCCAGAATTCTGCTCCTGGGGTTACTAGATGTCATTGATCAGCAGTTGGGGTTACTAGAGGTCATTGATCAGCAGTTGGGGTTACTGGAGGTCAAACTGCCCCAGAATTCTGCTCTTGGGGTTACTAGAGGTCATCAATCAGTAGTTGGGGTTATTAGAGGTCATTGATCAGCAGTTGGGGTTATGGAGATCAAACTACCCCAGAATTCTGCTCCTGGGGTTACTAGAGGTCATTGATCAGCAGTTGAGGTTACTGGAGGTCATTGATCAGCAGTTGGAGTTACTGGAGGTCAAACTGCCCCAGAATTCTGCTCCTGGGGTTACTAGAGATCATCAATCAGCAGTTGGGGTTACTGGAGGTCAAACTGCCCCAGAATTCTGCTCCTGGGGTTACTAGAGGTCATTGATCAGCAGTTGGGGTTACTGGAGGTCAAAATACCCCAGAATTCTGCTCCTGGGGTTACTAGAGGTCATGGAGCAGCAGTTGGGGTTACTGGAGGTCAAACTGCCCCAGAATTCTCCTCCTGGGGTTGCTAGAGGTCATTGATCAGCAGTTGGGGTTACTGGAGGTCATTGATCAGCAGTTGGGGTTACTGGAGGTCAAACTGCCCCAGAATTCTTCTCCTGGGTTTACTAGAGGTCATTGACCAGCAGTTGGGGTTACTGGAGGTCATTGATCAGCAGTTGGGGTTACTGGAGGTCAAACTGCCCCAGAATTCTGCTCCTGGGGTTACTAGAGGTCATTGATCAGCAGTTGGGGTTACTGGAGGTCAAACTGCCCCAGAATTCTGCTCCTGGGGTTACTAGAGGTCATCGATCAGCAGTTGGGGTTACCGGCGGTCAAACTGCCCCAGAATTCTGCTCCTGGGGTTACTAGAGTTCATGGATCAGCAGTTGGGGTTACTGGAGGTCAAACTGCCCCAGAATTCTGCTCCTGGGGTTACTAGAGTTCATTGATCAGCAGTTGGGGTTACTGGAGGTCATTGATCAGCAGTTGGGGTTACTAGAGGTCATTGATCAGCAGTTGGGGTTACTGGAGGTCAAACTGCCCCAGAATTGTGCTCCTGGGGTTACTAGAGGTCATTGATCAGCAGTTGGGGTTACTGGAGGTCAAACTGCCGCAGAATTCTGCTCCTGGGTTTACTAGAGGTCATTGATCAGCAGTTGGGGTTACTAGAGGTCATTGATCAGGAGTTGGGGTTACTGGAGGTCATTGATCAGCAGTTGGGGTTACTGCAGGTCAAACTGCCCCAGAATTCTGCTCCTGGGGTTACTAGAGCTCATGGATCAGCAGTTGGGGTTACTGGAGGTCAAACTGCCCCAGAATTCTACTCCTGGGTTTACTAGAGGTCATTGATCAGCAGTTGGGTTTACTGGAGGTCAAACTGTCCCAGAATTCTGCTCCTGGGGTTACTAGATGTCATTGATCAGCAGCTGGGGTTACTGGAGGTCAAACTGCCCCAGAATTCTGCTCCTGGGGTTACTAGAGGTCATTGATCAGAAGCTGGGGTTACTGGAGGTCATTGATCAGCAGTTGGGGTTACTGGAGGTCATTGATCTGCAGTTGGGGTTACTGGAGGTCAAACTGCCCCAGAATTCTGCTCCTGGGGTTACTAGAGGTCATGGAGCAGGAGTTGGGGTTACTGGAGGTCAAACTGCCCCAGAAATCTGCTCCTGGATTTACTAGAGGTCATTGATCAGGAGTTGGGGTTACTGCAGGTCAAACTGCCCCAGAATTCTTCTCCTGGGGTTACTAGAGTTCATTGATCAGCAGTTGGGGTTACTGGAGGTCATTGATCAGCAGTTGGGGTTACTAGAGGTCATTGATCAGCAGCTGGGGTTACTGCAGGTCAAACTGCCCCAGAATTCTGCTCCTGGGGTCAGTAGAGGTCATTGATCAGCAGCTGGGGTTATTGGAGGTCAAACTGCCCCAGAATTCCGCTCCTGGGGTTACTAGAGGTCATTGATCTGCAGTTGGGGTTACTGGAGGTCAAACTACCCCAGAATTCTGCTCCTGGGGTTACTAGAGGTCATTGATCAGCAGTTGAGGTTACTGGAGGTCATTGATCAGCAGTTGGAGTTACTGGAGGTCAAACTGCCCCAGAATTCTGCTCCTGGGGTTACTAGAGGTCATCAATCAGCAGTTGGGGTTACTGGAGGTCAAACTGCCCCAGAATTCTGCTCCTGGGGTTACTAGAGGTCATTGATCAGCAGTTGGGGTTACTGGAGGTCAAAATACCCCAGAATTCTGCTCCTGGGGTTACTAGAGGTCATGGAGCAGCAGTTGGGGTTACTGGAGGTCAAACTGCCCCAGAATTCTCCTCCTGGGGTTGCTAGAGGTCATTGATCAGCAGTTGGGGTTACTGGAGGTCATTGATCAGCAGTTGGGGTTACTGGAGGTCAAACTGCCCCAGAATTCTTCTCCTGGGTTTACTAGAGGTCATTGACCAGCAGTTGGGGTTACTGGAGGTCATTGATCAGCAGTTGGGGTTACTGGAGGTCAAACTGCCCCAGAATTCTGCTCCTGGGGTTACTAGAGGTCATTGATCAGCAGTTGGGGTTACTGGAGGTCAAACTGCCCCAGAATTCTGCTCCTGGGGTTACTAGAGGTCATCGATCAGCAGTTGGGGTTACCGGCGGTCAAACTGCCCCAGAATTCTGCTCCTGGGGTTACTAGAGTTCATGGATCAGCAGTTGGGGTTACTGGAGGTCAAACTGCCCCAGAATTCTGCTCCTGGGGTTACTAGAGTTCATTGATCAGCAGTTGGGGTTACTGGAGGTCAAACTGCCCCAGAATTCTGCTCCTGGGGTTACTAGAGGTCATTGATCAG
Source organism: Hypotaenidia okinawae (assembly GCA_027925045.1). Lineage (NCBI taxonomy): Eukaryota > Metazoa > Chordata > Aves > Gruiformes > Rallidae > Hypotaenidia > Hypotaenidia okinawae. Next base: position 28,410 of record BSDF01000150.1, read on the forward strand.
CAGTTGGGGTTACTGCAGGTCAAATTTCCCCGGAATTCTGCTCCTGGTGTTACTAGAGGTCATGGATCAGCAGTTGGGGTTACTGGAGGTCATTGATCAGCAGTTGGGGTTACTGGAGGTCAAACTGCCCCAGAATTCTGCTCCTGGGGTTACTAGAGGTCATTGATCAGCAGTTGGGGTTACTGGAGGTCAAATTGCCCCAGAATTCTGCTCCTGGGGTTACCAGAGGTCATCAATCAGCAGTTGGGGATACTAGAGGTCATTGATCAGCATGGAGTTCGGGTTACTAGTAGTCATTGATCAGCAGTTGGGGTTACTGCAGGTCAAACTGCCCCGGAATTCTGCTCCTGGGGTTACTAGAGGTCATTGATCAGCAGTTGGGGTTACTGGAGGTCATTGATCAGTAGTTGGCGTTACTGGAAGTCAAACTACCACAGAATTCTGCTCCTGGGGTTACTAGAGGTCATTGATCAGGAGTTGGGGTTACTGGAGGTCAAACTGCCCCAGAATTCTGCTCCTGGGGTTACTAGAGGTCATCAATCAGCAGTTGGGGTTACTGGAGGTCATTGATCAGCAGTTGGGGTTATTGGAGGTCAAACTGCCCCAGAATTCTGCTCCTGGGGTTACTGGAGGTCATTGATCAGCAGTTGGGGTTACTGGAGGTCAAATTGCCCCAGAATTCGGCTCCTGGGGTTACTAGAGGTCATTGATCTGCAGTCAGGGTTACTGGAGGTCTAACTGCCCCAGAATTCCGCTCCTGGGGTTACTAGAGGTCATCAATCAGCAGTTGGGGTTACTGGAGGTCATGGATCAGCAGTTGGGGTTACTGGAGGTCAAACTGCCCCAGAATTCTGCTCCTGGGGTTACTAGAGGTCATGAATCAGCAGTTGGGGTTACTGGAGGTCAAAATGCCCCAGAATTCTGCTCCTGGGGTTACTAGATGTCATTGATCAGCAGTTGGGGTTACTAGAGGTCATTGATCAGCAGTTGGGGTTACTGGAGGTCAAACTGCCCCAGAATTCTGCTCTTGGGGTTACTAGAGGTCATCAATCAGTAGTTGGGGTTATTAGAGGTCATTGATCAGCAGTTGGGGTTATGGAGATCAAACTACCCCAGAATTCTGCTCCTGGGGTTACTAGAGGTCATTGATCAGCAGTTGAGGTTACTGGAGGTCATTGATCAGCAGTTGGAGTTACTGGAGGTCAAACTGCCCCAGAATTCTGCTCCTGGGGTTACTAGAGGTCATCAATCAGCAGTTGGGGTTACTGGAGGTCAAACTGCCCCAGAATTCTGCTCCTGGGGTTACTAGAGGTCATTGATCAGCAGTTGGGGTTACTGGAGGTCAAAATACCCCAGAATTCTGCTCCTGGGGTTACTAGAGGTCATGGAGCAGCAGTTGGGGTTACTGGAGGTCAAACTGCCCCAGAATTCTCCTCCTGGGGTTGCTAGAGGTCATTGATCAGCAGTTGGGGTTACTGGAGGTCATTGATCAGCAGTTGGGGTTACTGGAGGTCAAACTGCCCCAGAATTCTTCTCCTGGGTTTACTAGAGGTCATTGACCAGCAGTTGGGGTTACTGGAGGTCATTGATCAGCAGTTGGGGTTACTGGAGGTCAAACTGCCCCAGAATTCTGCTCCTGGGGTTACTAGAGGTCATTGATCAGCAGTTGGGGTTACTGGAGGTCAAACTGCCCCAGAATTCTGCTCCTGGGGTTACTAGAGGTCATCGATCAGCAGTTGGGGTTACCGGCGGTCAAACTGCCCCAGAATTCTGCTCCTGGGGTTACTAGAGTTCATGGATCAGCAGTTGGGGTTACTGGAGGTCAAACTGCCCCAGAATTCTGCTCCTGGGGTTACTAGAGGTCATTGATCAGCAGTTGGGGTTACTGGAGGTCAAACTGCCCCAGAATTCTGCTCCTGGGGTTACTAGAGGTCATTGATCAGCAGTTGGGGTTACTGGAGGTCAAACTGCCCCAGAATTCTGCTCCTGGGTTTACTAGAGGTCATTGATCAGCAGTTGGGGTTACTGGAGGTCATTGATCAGCAGTTGGGGTTACTAGAGGTCATTGATCAGCAGTTGGGGTTACTGGAGGTCAAACTGCCCCAGAATTGTGCTCCTGGGGTTACTAGAGGTCATTGATCAGCAGCTGGGGTTACTGGAGGTCAAACTGCCGCAGAATTCTGCTCCTGGGGTTACTTGAGACTTTCAGGTCATTGATCAGCAGTTGGGGTTACTAGAGGTCATTGATCAGCAGTTGGGGTTACTAGAGGTCATTGATCAGGAGTTGGGGTTACTGGAGGTCATTGATCAGCAGTTGGGGTTACTGCAGGTCAAACTGCCCCAGAATTCTGCTCCTGGGGTTACTAGAGCTCATGGATCAGCAGTTGGGGTTACTGGAGGTCAAACTGCCCCAGAATTCTACTCCTGGGTTTACTAGAGGTCATTGATCAGCAGTTGGGTTTACTGGAGGTCAAACTGTCCCAGAATTCTGCTCCTGGGGTTACTAGATGTCATTGATCAGCAGCTGGGGTTACTGGAGGTCAAACTGCCCCAGAATTCTGCTCCTGGGGTTACTAGAGGTCATTGATCAGAAGCTGGGGTTACTGGAGGTCATTGATCAGCAGTTGGGGTTACTGGAGGTCATTGATCTGCAGTTGGGGTTACTGGAGGTCAAACTGCCCCAGAATTCTGCTCCTGGGGTTACTAGAGGTCATGGAGCAGGAGTTGGGGTTACTGGAGGTCAAACTGCCCCAGAAATCTGCTCCTGGATTTACTAGAGGTCATTGATCAGGAGTTGAAGTTACTGCAGGTCAAACTGCCCCAGAATTCTTCTCCTGGGGTTACTAGAGTTCATTGATCAGCAGTTGGGGTTACTGGAGGTCATTGATCAGCAGTTGGGGTTACTAGAGGTCATTGATCAGCAGCTGGGGTTACTGCAGGTCAAACTGCCCCAGAATTCTGCTCCTGGGGTCAGTAGAGGTCATTGATCAGCAGCTGGGGTTATTGGAGGTCAAACTGCCCCAGAATTCTGCTCCTGGGGTTACTAGAGGTCATGGAGCAGCAGCTGCGGTTACTGGAGATCAAACTGCCCCAGAATTCTGCTCCTGGGCTTACTAGAGGTCATCAATCAGCAGTTGGGGTTTCTGGAGGTCAAACTGCCCCAGAATTCTGCTCCTGGGGTTACTAGAGGTCATCAATCAGCAGTTGGGGTTACTAGAGGTCATTGATCAGTAGTTGGGGTTACTAGAGGTCATTGATCAGCAGTTGGGGTTACTGGAGGTCAAACTGCCCCAGAATTCTGCTCCTGGGGTCAGTAGAGGTCATTGATCAGCAGCTGGGGTTACTGGAGGTCAAACTGCCCCAGAATTCTGCTCCTGGGGTTACTAGAGGTCATGGAGCAGCAGCTGCGGTTACTGGAGGTCAAACTGCCCCAGAATTCTGCTCCTGGGGTTACTAGAGGTCATTGATCAGCAGTTGGGGTTACTGGAGATCAAACTGCCCCAGAATTCTGCTCCTGGGCTTACTAGAGGTCATCAATCAGCAGTTGGGGTTTCTGGAGGTCAAACTGCCCCAGAATTCTGCTCCTGGGGTTACTAGAGGTCATCAATCAGCAGTTGGGGTTACTAGAGGTCATTGATCAGTAGTTGGGGTTACTAGAGGTCATTGATCAGCAGTTGGGGTTACTGGAGATCAAACTGCCCCAGAAATCTGCTCCTGGGGTTACTAGAGGTCATTGATCAGTAGTTGGGTTTACTGGAGGTCAAACTGCCCCAGAATTCTGCTCCTGGGGTTACTAGAGGTCATTGATCTGTAGTTGGGTTTAGTGGAGGTCAAACTGCCTCACAATTCTGCTCCTGGGGTTACTAGAGGTCATTGATCAGCAGTTGGGGTTACTGGAGGTCATTGATCAGCAGTTGGGGTTACTGGAGGTCAAACTGCCCCAGAATTCTGCTCCTGGGGTTACTAGAGGTCATTGATCAGCAGTTGGGGTTACTGGAGGTCAAACTGCCCCAGAATTCTGATCCTGGGGTTACTAGAGGTCATTGATCAGCAGCTGGGGTTACTGGAGGTCAAACTGCCCCAGAATTCTGCTCCTGGGGTTACTAGAAGTCATTGATCAGCAGTCGGGCTTACTGGAGGTCAAACTGCCCCAGAATTCTGCTCCTGGGGTTAATAGAGGTCATCAATCAGCAGTTGGGGTTACTGGAGGTCAAACTGCCCCAGAATTCTGCTCCTGGGGTTACTAGAGGTCATTGATCAGCAGTTGGGGTTACTAGAGATCATTGTTCAGGAGTTGGGGTTACTAGAGGTCAAACTGCCCCAGAATTCTGCTCCTGGGGTTACTAGAGGTCATTGATCAGCAGCTGGGGTTACTGGAGGTCAAACTGCCCCAGAATTCTGCTCCTGGGGTTACTGGAGGTCATGGAGCAGCAGTTGGGGTTACTGGAGGTCAAACTGCCCCAGAATTCTGCTCCTGGGGTTACTGGAGGTCATGGATCAGGAGTTGGGGTTACTGGAGGTCAAACTGCCCCAGAATTCTGCTCCTGGGGTTACTAGAGGTCATTGATCAGCAGTTGGGGTTACTGGAGCTCAAACTGCCCCAGAATTCTGCTCCTGGGTTTACTAGAGGTCATCAATCAGCAGTTGGGGTTATTAGAGGTCATTGATCAGCAGTTGGGGTTACTAGAGTTCATGGATCAGCAGTTGGGGTTACTGGAGTTCAAACTGCCCCAGAATTCTGCTCCTGGGGTTACTAGAGGTCATTGATCAGGAGTTGGGGTTACTAGTAGTCATTGATCAGCAGTTGGGGTTACTGCAGGTCAAACTGCCCCGGAATTCTGCTCCTGGGGTTACTAGAGGTCATTGATCAGCAGTTGGGGTTACTGGAGGTCAAACTGCCCCAGAATTCTGCTCCTGGGGTTACTAGAGGTCATTGATCAGGAGTTGGGGTTACTGGAGGTCAAACTGCCCCAGAATTCTACTCCTGGGGTTACTAGAGGTCATTGATCAGTAGTTGGGGTTACTAGAGGTCATTGATCAGCAGTTGGGGTTTCTGGAGGTCAAACTGCCCCAGAATTCTGCTCCTGGGGTTACTAGAGGTCATTGATCAGCAGTTGGGGTGACTGGAGGTCATTGATCAGCAGTTGGGGTTACTGGAGGTCAAAGTGCTCCAGAATTCTGCTCCTGGGGTTACTAGAGGTCATTGATCAGCAGTTGGGGTTACTGGCGGTCAAACTGCCCCAGAATTCTGCTCCTGGGGTTACTAGAGGTCATTGATCAGCAGTTGGGGTGACTGGAGGTCATTGATCAGCAGTTGGGGTTACTGGAGGTCAAACTGCCCCAGAATTCTGCTCCTGGGGTTACTAGAGGTCATCAATCAGCAGTTGGGGTTACTAGAGGTCATCAATCAGCAGTTGGGATTACTAGAGGTCATGGATCAACAGTTGGGGTTACTGGAGGTCAAACTGCCCCAGAATTCTGCTCCTGGGGTTACTAGAGGTCATGGAGCAGCAGTTGGGGTTACTGGAGGTCAAACTGCCCCAGAATTCTGCTCCTGGGGTTACTAGAGGTCATGGATCAGCAGTTGGGGTTACTGGAGGTCAAACTGCCCCAGAATTGTGCTCCTGGGGTTACTAGAGGTCATTGATCAGCAGTTGGGGTTACTGGAGGTCAAACTGCCCCAGAATTCTGCTCCTGGGGTTACTAGAGGTCATTGATCAGCAGTTGGGGTTACTGGAGGTCAAATCAGCAGTTGGGGTACTGGAGGTCAAAGTACTCCAGAATTCTGCTCCTGGGGTTACTAGAGGTCATTGATCAGCAGTTGGGGTTACTGGAGGTCAAACTGCCCCAGAATTCTGCTCCTGGGGTTACTAGAGGTCATTGATCAGCAGTTGGGGTTACTAGAGGTCATTGATCAGCAGTTGGGGTTACTGGAGGTCAAACTGCCCCAGAATTCTGCTCCTGGGGTTACTGAGAGGTCATTGATCAGCAGCTTGGGGTTACTGGAGGTCATTGATCAGCAGTTGGGGCCACCAGAATTCTGATCCTGGGGTTACTAGAGGTCATCACTCAGATCAGCACTTGGGGTTACTAGAGGTCATTGATCAGCAGTTGGGGTTACTAGAGTTCATTGATCAGCAGTTGGGGTTACTGCAGGTCAAACTGCCCCAGAATTCTGCTCCTGGGGTTACTAGAGGTCATTGATCAGCAGTTGGGGTTACTGGAGGTCATTGATCAGCAGTTGGGGTTACTGAAGGTCAAAATGCCCGGAAGTCTGCTCCTGGGGTTACTAGAGGTCATTGATCAGCAGTTGGGGTTACTGGAGGTCAAACTGCCCCAGAATTCTGCTCCTGGGGTTACTAGAGGTCATTGATCAGCAGTTGGGGTTACTGGAGGTCATTGATCAGCAGTTGGGGTTACTGCAGGTCAAACTGCCCCAGAAGTCTGCTCCTGGGGTTACTAGAGGTCATTGATCAGCAGTTGGGGTTACTGGAGGTCAAACTGCCCCAGAATTCTGCTCCTGGGGTTACTAGAGGTCATTGATCAGCAGTTGGGGTTACTGGAGGTCAAACTGCCCCAGAATTCTGCTCCTGGGGTTACTAGAGGTCATCAATCAGCAGTTGGGGTTACTAGAGGTCATCAATCAGCAGTTGGGGTTACTGGAGGTCATGGATCAGCAGTTGGGGTTACTGGAGGTCAAACTGCCCCAGAATTCTGCTCCTGGGGTTACTAGAGGTCATGGATCAGCAGTTGGGGTTACTGGAGGTCAAACTGCCCCAGAATTCTGCTCCTGGGGTTACTAGAGGTCATTGATCAGCAGTTGGGGTTAC
>BSDF01000151.1:0-35233 GCA_027925045.1 Hypotaenidia okinawae
TGCTGGATGTTTAGCATGTTTTGAATTGCAGTCTGCTACGGCCGAGAAAAACAGCTTAGGAGGTACCAGGAATGTTCCCTCTTTTCTGGCAAAGGAAAAGGCTGAGAGCCAGAGTGACAGGGGCTGCTTCTGTCTTCTTTTAAGAGGTTTCAGACAAGGTACATCTTTCAGTCCTAGCTTCTATATTTTGGGAGTAATTGCTGGACATTTAGCATGTTTTGAATTGCAGTCTGCTACGGCTGAGAAAAACAGCTTTAGGAGGTACCAGGAATGTTCCCTCTTTTCTGGCACAGGAAAAGGCTGAGAGCCAGAGTGACAGGGACTGCTTCTGTCTTCTTTTAAGAGGTTTCAGACAAGGTACATCTCTCTGTCCCTGCTTCGTTAGTTTGGGAGATATTGCTGGGTTTTTTTAGCATATTTTGAATTGCTGTCTTCTACGGCCGAGAAAAACAGCTTAGGAGGTACCAGGAATGTTCCCTCTTTTCTGGCAAAGGAAAAGACTGAGACCCAGGTTTACAGGGAGTGCTTCTCTCTTGTTTTAAGAGGTTTCAGACAAGGTACATCTTTCAGTCCTCTCTTGTATACTTTGGGAGTAATCACTGGACATTTAGCATGTTTTGAATTGCAGTCTGCTACCGCCGAGAAAAACACCTTAGGAGGTACCAGGAATGTTCCCTCTTTTCTGGCAAAGGAAAAGGCTGAGAGCCAGAGTGACAGGGGCTGCTTCTATCTTCTTTTAAGAGGTTTCAGACAAGGTACATCTTTCCGTCCTAGCTTCTATATTTTGGGAGTAATGTCTGGACATTTAGCATGTTTTGAATTGCAGTCTGCTACGGCCGAGAAAAACAGCTTTAGGAGGTACCAGGAATGTTCCCTCTTTTCTGGCACAGGAAAAGGCTGAGAGCCAGAGTTGACAGAGACTGCTTCTGTCTTCTTTTAAGAGGTTTCAGACAAGGTACATCTTTCAGTCCTTAGCTTCATATACTTTGGGTGCAATCGCTGGACATTTAGCATGTTTTGAATTGTAGTCTGCAATGGCCGAGAAAAACAGCTTAGGAGGTACCAGGAATGTTCCCTCTTTTCTGGCACAGGAAAAGGCTGAGACCCAGAGTGACAAGTGCTGCTTCTGTCTTCTTTTAAGAGGTTTCAGACAAGGTACATCTTTCTGTCCCAGCTTCTGTACTTTGGGAGTTATTGCTGGATGTTTAGCATGTTTTGAATTGCAGTCTGCTACGGCCGAGAAAAGCACCTTAGGAGTTACCAGGAATGTTCCCTCTTTTCTGGCACAGGAAAAGGCTGAGAGCCAGGTTCACAGGGACTGCTTCTGTCTTCTTTTAAGAGGTTTCAGGCAAGGTACAACTTTCAGCCTTAGCTCATATACTTTGGGTGCAATCGCTGGACATTTAGCATGTTTTGAATTGCAGTCTGCAATGGCCGAGTAAAACAGCTTTAGGAGGTACCAGGAATGTTCCCTCTTTTCTGGCACAGGAAAAGGCTGAGAGCCAGAGTGACAGGGACTGCTTCTGTCTTCTTTTAAGAGGTTTCAGACAAGGTACATCTCTCTGTCCCTGCTTCGTTAGTTTGGGAGATATTGCTGGGTTTTTTTAGCATATTTTGAATTGCTGTCTTCTACGGCCGAGAAAAACAGCTTAGGAGGTACCAGGAATGTTCCCTCTTTTCTGGCAAAGGAAAAGACTGAGACCCAGGTTTACAGGGAGTGCTTCTCTCTTGTTTTAAGAGGTTTCAGACAAGGTACATCTTTCAGTCCTCTCTTGTATATTTTGGGAGTAATCACTGGACATTTAGAATGTTTTGAATTGCAGTCTGCTACCGCCGAGAAAAACACCTTACGAGGTACCAGGAATGTTCCCTCTTTTCTGGCAAAGGAAAAGGCTGAGAGCCAGAGTGACAGGGGCTGCTTCTGTCTTCTTTTAAGAGGTTTCAGACAAGGTACATCTTTCCGTCCTAGCTTCTATATTTTGGGAGTAATGTCTGGACATTTAGCATGTTTTGAATTGCAGTCTGCTACGGCCGAGAAAAACACTTTAGGAGGTACCAGGAATGTTCCCTCTTTTCTGGCACAGGAAATGGCTGAGAGCCAGGTTCACAGGGACTGCTTCTGTCTTCTTTTAAGAGGTTTCAGGCAAGGTACAACTTTCAGCCTTAGCTCATATACTTTGGGTGCAATCGCTGGACATTTAGCATGTTTTGAATTGTAGTCTGCAATGGCCGAGAAAAACAGCTTAGGAGGTACCAGGAATGTTCCCTCTTTTCTGGCACAGGAAAAGGCTGAGACCCAGAGTGACAAGGGCTGCTTCTGTCTTCTTTTAAGAGGTTTCAGACAAGGTACATCTTTCTGTCCCAGCTTCTGTACTTTGGGAGTTATTGCTGGATGTTTAGCATGTTTTGAATTGCAGTCTGCTACGGCCGAGAAAAGCACCTTAGGAGGTACCAGGAATGTTCCCTCTTTTCTGGCACAGGAAAAGGCTGAGAGCCAGGTTCACAGGGACTGCTTCTGTCTTCTTTTAAGAGGTTTCAGACAAGGTACAACTTTCAGCCTTAGCTCATATACTTTGGGTGCAATCGCTGGACATTTAGCATGTTTTGAATTGCAGTCTGCAATGGCCGAGAAAAACAGCTTAGGAGGTACCAGGAATGTTCCCTCTTTTCTGGCACAGGAAAAGGCTGAGAGCCAGAGTGACAGGGACTGCTTCTGTCTTCTTTTAAGAGGTTTCAGACAAGGTACATCTTTCAGCCTTAGCTCATATACTTTGGGTGCAATCGCTGGACATTTAGCATGTTTTGAATTGCAGTCTGCAATGGCCGAGTAAAACAGCTTAGGAGGTACCAGGAATGTTCCCTCTTTTCTGGCACAGGAAAAGGCTGAGAGCCAGAGTGACAGGGGCTGCTTCTGTCTTCTTTTAAGAGGTTTCAGACAAGGTACATCTCTCTGTCCCTGCTTCTTTAGTTTGGGAGTTATTGCTGGATTTTTTTAGCATGTTTTGAATTGGAGTCTGCTACGGCTGAGAAAAACAGCTTTAGGAGGTACCAGGAATGTTCCCTCTTTTTGGCACAGGAAAAGGCTGAGAGCCAGAGTGACAGGGACTGCTTCTATCTTCTTTTAAGAGGTTTCAGACAAGGTACATCTTTCCGTCCTAGCTTCTATATTTTGGGAGTAATGTCTGGACATTTAGCATGTTTTGAATTGCAGTCTGCTACGGCCGAGAAAAACAGCTTTAGGAGGTACCAGGAATGTTCCCTCTTTTCTGGCAAAGGAAAAGGCTGAGACCCAGGTTTACAGGGAGTGCTTCTCTCTTGTTTTAAGAGGTTTCAGACAAGGTACATCTTTCAGTCCTCTCTTCTATACTTTGGGAGTAATCACTGGACATTTAGCATGTTTTGAATTGCAGTCTGCTACCGCCGAGAAAAACACCTTAGGAGGTACCAGGAATGTTCCCTCTTTTCTGGCAAAGGAAAAGGCTGAGAGCCAGAGTGACAAGCGCTGCTTCTGTCTTCTTTTAAGAGGTTTCAGACAAGGTACATCTCTCTGTCCCTGCTTCCTTAGTTTGGGAGTTATTGCTGGTTGTTTAGCATGTTTTGAATTGTAGTCTGTTAGGGCTGAGAAAAACAGCTTTAGGAGGTACCAGGAATGTTCCCTCTTTTCTGGCACAGGAAAAGGCTGAGAGCCAGAGTTGACAGAGACTGCTTCTGTCTTCTTTTAAGAGGTTTCAGACAAGGTACATCTTTCAGCCTTAGCTCATATACTTTGGGTGCAATCGCTGGACATTTAGCATGTTTTGAATTGCAGTCTGCTACGGCCGAGAAAAACAGCTTAGGAGGTACCAGGAATGTTCCCTCTTTTCTGGCACAGGAAAAGGCTGAGAGCCAGAGTGCACAGGGACTGCTTCTGTCTTCTTTTAAGAGGTTTCAGGCAAGGTACAACTTTCAGCCTTAGCTCATATACTTTGGGTGCAATCGCTGGTCATTTAGCATGTTTTGAATTGCAGTCTGCAATGGCCGAGAAAAACAGCTTAGGAGGTACCAGGAATGTTCCCTCTTTTCTGGCACAGGAAAAGGCTGAGACCCAGAGTGACAAGTGCTGCTTCTGTCTTCTTTTAAGAGGTTTCAGACAAGGTACATCTTTCTGTCCCAGCTTCTGTACTTTGGGAGTTATTGCTGGATGTTTAGCATGTTTTGAATTGCAGTCTGCTACGGCCGAGAAAAGCACCTTAGGAGGTACCAGGAATGTTCCCTCTTTTCTGGCACAGGAAAAGGCTGAGAGCCAGGTTCACAGGGACTGCTTCTGTCTTCTTTTAAGAGGTTTCAGGCAAGGTACAACTTTCAGCCTTAGCTCATATACTTTGGGTGCAATCGCTGGACATTTAGCATGTTTTGAATTGCAGTCTGCAATGGCCGAGTAAAACAGCTTAGGAGGTACCAGGAATGTTCCCTCTTTTCTGGCACAGGAAAAGGCTGAGAGCCAGAGTGACAGGGACTGCTTCTGTCTTCTTTTAAGAGGTTTCAGACAAGGTACATCTCTCTGTCCCTGCTTCGTTAGTTTGGGAGATATTGCTGGGTTTTTTTAGCATATTTTGAATTGCTGTCTTCTACGGCCGAGAAAAACAGCTTAGGAGGTACCAGGAATGTTCCCTCTTTTCTGGCAAAGGAAAAGACTGAGACCCAGGTTTACAGGGAGTGCTTCTCTCTTGTTTTAAGAGGTTTCAGACAAGGTACATCTTTCAGTCCTCTCTTGTATATTTTGGGAGTAATCACTGGACATTTAGAATGTTTTGAATTGCAGTCTGCTACCGCCGAGAAAAACACCTTAGGAGGTACCAGGAATGTTCCCTCTTTTCTGGCAAAGGAAAAGGCTGAGAGCCAGAGTGACAGGGGCTGCTTCTGTCTTCTTTTAAGAGGTTTCAGACAAGGTACATCTTTCCGTCCTAGCTTCTATATTTTGGGAGTAATGTCTGGACATTTAGCATGTTTTGAATTGCAGTCTGCTACGGCCGAGAAAAACACTTTAGGGGGTACCAGGAATGTTCCCTCTTTTCTGGCACAGGAAATGGCTGAGAGCCAGGTTCACAGGGACTGCTTCTGTCTTCTTTTAAGAGGTTTCAGGCAAGGTACAACTTTCAGCCTTAGCTCATATACTTTGGGTGCAATCGCTGGACATTTAGCATGTTTTGAATTGTAGTCTGCAATGGCCGAGAAAAACAGCTTAGGAGGTACCAGGAATGTTCCCTCTTTTCTGGCACAGGAAAAGGCTGAGACCCAGAGTGACAAGTGCTGCTTCTGTCTTCTTTTAAGAGGTTTCAGACAAGGTACATCTTTCTGTCCCAGATTCTGTACTTTGGGAGTTATTGCTGGATGTTTAGCATGTTTTGAATTGCAGTCTGCTACGGCCGAGAAAAGCACCTTAGGAGTTACCAGGAATGTTCCCTCTTTTCTGGCACAGGAAAAGGCTGAGAGCCAGGTTCACAGGGACTGCTTCTGTCTTCTTTTAAGAGGTTTCAGGCAAGGTACAACTTTCAGCCTTAGCTCATATACTTTGGGTGCAATCGCTGGACATTTAGCATGTTTTGAATTGCAGTCTGCAATGGCCGAATAAAACAGCTTAGGAGGTACCAGGAATGTTCCCTCTTTTCTGGCACAGGAAAAGGCTGAGAGCCAGAGTGACAGGGGCTGCTTCTGTCTTCTTTTAAGATGTTTCAGCTAAGGTACATCTTTCAGCCTTAGCTCATATACTTTGGGTGCAATCGCTGGGCATTTAGCATGTTTTGAATTGCAGTCTGCAATGGCCGAGTAAAACAGCTTAGGAGGTACCAGGAATGTTCCCTCTTTTCTGGCACAGGAAAAGGCTGAGAGCCAGAGTGACAGGGGCTGCTTCTGTCTTCTTTTAAGAGGTTTCAGACCAGGTACATCTCTCTGTCCCTGCTTCTTTAGTTTGGGAGTTATTGCTGGATTTTTTTAGCATGTTTTGAATTGGAGTCTGCTACGGCTGAGAAAAACAGCTTTAGGAGGTACCAGGAATGTTCCCTCTTTTTGGCACAGGAAAAGGCTGAGAGCCAGAGTGACAGGGACTGCTTCTATCTTCTTTTAAGAGGTTTCAGACAAGGTACATCTTTCCGTCCTAGCTTCTATCTTTTGGGAGTAATGTCTGGACATTTAGCATATTTTGAATTGCAGTCTGCGACGGCAGAGAAAAACAGCTTTAGGAAGTACCAGGAATGTTCCCTCTTTTCTGGCAAAGGAAAAGGCTGAGACCCAGGTTAACAGGGAGTGCTTCTCTCTTGTTTTAAGAGGTTTCAGACAAGGTACATCTTTCAGTCCTCTCTTCTATATTTTGGGAGTAATCACTGGACTTTTAACATGTTTTGAATTGCAGTCTGCTACCGCCGAGAAAAACACCTTAGGAGGTACCAGGAATGTTCCCTCTTTTCTGGCAAAGGAAAAGGCTGAGAGCCAGAGTGACAAGCGCTGCTTCTGTCTTCTTTTAAGAGGTTTCAGACAAGGTACATCTCTCTGTCCCTGCTTCCTTAGTTTGGGAGTTATTGCTGGTTGTTTAGCATGTTTTGAATTGTAGTCTGTTAGGGCTGAGAAAAACAGCTTTAGGAGGTACCAGGAATGTTCCCTCTTTTCTGGCACAGGAAATGGCTGAGTGTAAGGTTCACAGGCACTGCTTCTGTCTTCTTTTAAGAGGTTTCAGACAAGGTACAACTTTCAGCCTTAGCTCATATACTTTGGGTGCAATCGCTGGACATTTAGCATGTTTTGAATTGCAGTCTGCAATGGCCGAATAAAACAGCTTAGGAGGTACCAGGAATGTTCCCTCTTCTCTGGCACAGGAAAAGGATGAGAACCAGAGTGACAGGGATTGCTTCTGTGTTCTTTTAAGAGGTTTCAGGCAAGGTACAACTTTCAGCCTTAGCTCATATACTTTGGGTGCAATCGCTGGTCATTTAGCATGTTTTGAATTGCAGTCTGCAATGGCCGAGTAAAACAGCTTAGGAGGTACCAGGAATGTTCCCTCTTTTCTGGCACAGGAAAAGGCTGAGAGCCAGAGTGACAGGGACTGCTTCTGTCTTCTTTTAAGAGGCTTCAGACAAGGTACATCTCTCTATCCTTGCTTCTTTAGTTTGGGAGTTATTGCTGGTTTTTTAGCATGTTTTGAATTGGAGTCTGCTACAGCTGAGAAAAACAGCTTTAGGAGGTACCAGGAATGTTCCCTCTTTTTGGCACAGGAAAAGGCTGAGAGCCAGAGTGACAGGGGCTGCTTCTGTCTTCTTTTAAGAGGTTTCAGACAAGGTACATCTTTCCGTCCTAGCTTCTACACTTTGGAAGTAATGTCTGGACATTTAGCATGTTTTGAATTGCAGTCTGCTACAGCTGAGAAAAACACGTTTAGGAGGTACCAGGAATGTTCTCTCTTTTCTGGCACAGGAAATGGCTGAGAGCCAGGTTCACAGGGACTGCTTCTGTCTTCTTTTAAGAGGTTTCAGGCAAGGTACAACTTTCAGCCTTAGCTCATATACTTTGGGTGCAATCGCTGGACATTTAGCATGTTTTGAATTGCAGTCCACAATGGCCGAATAAAACAATTTAGGAGGTACCAGGAATGTTCCCTCTTTTCTGGCACAGGAAAAGGATGAGAACCAGAGTGACAGGGACTGCTTCTGTCTTCTTTTAAGAGGTTTCAGACAAGGTACATCTCTCTGTCCCTGCTTCGTTAGTTTGGCAGATATTGCTGGGTTTTTTTAGCATATTTTGAATTGCAGTCTTCTACGGCCGAGAAAAACAGCTTAGGAGGTACCAGGAATGTTCCCTCTTTTCTGGCAAAGGAAAAGACTGAGACCCAGGTTTACAGGGAGTGCTTCTGTATTGTTTTAAGAGGTTTCAGACAAGGTACATCTTTCAGTCCTCTCTTGTATACTTTGGGAGTAATCACTGGACATTTAGAATGTTTTGAATTGCAGTCTGCTACCGCCGAGAAAAACACCTTAGGAGGTACCAGGAATGTTCCCTCTTTTCTGGCACAGGAAATGGCTGAGAGCCAGGTTCACAGGGACTGCTTCTGTCTTCTTTTAAGAGGTTTCAGGCAAGGTACAACTTTCAGTCCTCTCTTCTATATTTTGGGAGTAATCACTGGACATTTATCATGTTTTGAATTGCAGTCTGCTACGGCCGAGAAAAACAGCTTAGGAGGTACCAGGAATGTTCCCTCTTTTCTGGCAAAGGAAAAGGCTGAGACCCAGAGTGACAAGCGCTGCTTCTGTCTTCTTTTAAAAGGTTTCAGACAAGGTACATCTCTCTGTCCCTGCTTCCTTAGTTTTGGAGTTATTGCTGCTTTTTTAGCCTGTTTTGAATTGCAGTCTGTTAGGGCTGAGAAAAACAGCTTTAGGAGGTACCAGGAATGTTCCCTCTTATCCGGCACAGGAAAAGGCTGAGACCCAGAGTGACAGGGGCTGCTTCTGTGTTCTTTTAAGAGGTTTCAGACAAGGCACATCTTTCAGCCTTAGCTCATATACTTTGGGTGTTATCGCTGAACATTTAGCATGTTTTGAATTGCAGTCTGTTAGGGCTGAGAAAAACAGCTTAGGAGGTACCAGGAATGTTCCCTCTTTTCTGGCACAGGAAAAGGCTGAGAGCCAGAGTGACAGGGGCTGCTTCTGCCTTCTTTTAAGAGGTTTCAGACAAGGTACATCTCTCTGTCCCTGCTTCTTTAGTTTGGGAGTTATTGCTGGGTTTTTTTAGCATGTTTTGAATTGGAATCTGCTACGCTGAGAAAACCAGCTTTAGGAGGTACCAGGAATGTTCCCTCTTTTTGGCACAGGAAAAGGCTGAGAGCCAGAGTGACAGGGACTGCTTCTGACTTCTTTTAAGAGGTTTCAGACAAGGTACATCTCTCTGTCCCTGCTTCATTAGTTTGGGAGATATTGCTGGGTTTTTTTAGCATATTTTGAATTGCTGTCTTCTACGTCCGAGAAAAACAGCTTAGGAGGTACCAGGAATGTTCCCTCTTTTCTGGCAAAGGAAAAGACTGAGACCCAGGTTTACAGGGAGTGCTTCTCTCTTGTTTTAAGAGGTTTCAGACAAGGTACATCTTTCAGTCCTCTCTTGTATATTTTGGGAGTAATCACTGGACATTTAGAATGTTTTGAATTGCAGTCTGCTACCGCCGAGAAAAACACCTTAGGAGGTACCAGGAATGTTCCCTCTTTTCTGGCAAAGGAAAAGGCTGAGAACCAGAGTGACAGGGACTGCTTCTGTCTTCTTTTAAGAGGTTTCAGACAAGGTACATCTTTCCGTCCTAGCTTCTATATTTTGGGAGTAATGTCTGGACATTTAGCATGTTTTGAATTGCAGTCTGCTACGGCCGAGAAAAACACGTTAGGAGGTACCAGGAATGTTCCCTCTTTTCTGGCACAGGAAAAGGCTGAGACCCAGAGTGACAAGTGCTGCTTCTGTCTTCTTTTAAGAGGTTTCAGACAACGTACATCTTTCTGTCCCAGATTCTGTACTTTGGGAGTTATTGCTGGATGTTTAGCATGTTTTGAATTGCAATCTGTTAGGGCTGAGAAAAACAGCTTTAGGAGGTACCAGGAATGTTCCCTCTTTTTTGGCACAGGAAAAGGCTGAGACCCAGAGTGACAGGGGCATCTTCTGTGTTCTTATAAGATGTTTCAGACAAGGCACATCTTTCAGCCTTAGCTCATATACTTTGGGTGTAATTGCTGAATATTTAGCATGTTTTGAATTGCAGTCTGCTACAGCTGAGAAAAACACGTTAGGAGGTACCAGGAATGTTCCCTCTTTTCTGGCACAGGAAATGGCTGAGAACAAGGTTCACAGGGGCTGCTTCTGTGTTCTTTTAAGAGGTTTCAGACAAGGTACAACTTTCAGCCTTAGCTCATATACTTTGGGTACAATCGCTGGACATTTAGCATGTTTTGAATTGCAGTCTGCAATGGCCGAGTAAAACAGCTTAGGAGGTACCAGGAATGTTCCCTCTTTTCTGGCACAGGAAAAGGCTGAGAGCCAGAGTGACAGGGGCTGCTTCTGTCTTCTTTTAAGAGGTTTCAGACCAGGTACATCTATCTGTCCCTGCTTCTTTAGTTTGGGAGTTATTGCTGGTTTTTTAGCATGTTTTGAATTGTAGTCTGCAATGGCCGAGAAAAACAGCTTAGGAGGTACCAGGAATATTCCCTCTTTTCTGGCAAAGGAAATGGCTGAGAGCCAGAGTGACAGGGGCTGCTTCTGTCTTCTTTTAAGAGGTTTCAGGCAAGGTACAACTTTCAGCCTTAGCTCATATACTTTGGGTGTAATCGCTGGACATTTAGCATGTTTTGAATTGTAGTCTGCAATGGCCGAGAAAAACAGCTTAGGAGGTACCAGGAATGTTCCCTGTTTTCTGGCACAGGAAAAGGCTGAGACCCAGAGTGACAAGTGCTGCTTCTGTCTTCTTTTAAGAGGTTTCAGACAAGGTACATCTTTCTGTCCCAGATTCTGTACTTTGGGAGTTATTGCTGGATGTTTAGCATGTTTTGAATTGCAGTCTGCTACGGCCGAGAAAAGCACCTTAGGAGTTACCAGGAATGTTCCCTCTTTTCTGGCACAGGAAAAGGCTGAGAGCCAGGTTCACAGGGACTGCTTCTGTCTTCTTTTAAGAGGTTTCAGGCAAGGTACAACTTTCAGCCTTAGCTCATATACTTTGGGTGCAATCGCTGGACATTTAGCAGGTTTTGAATTGCAGTCTGCAATGGCCGAATAAAACAGCTTAGGAGGTACCAGGAATGTTCCCTGTTTTCTGGCACAGGAAAAGGATGAGAACCAGAGTGACAGGGACCGCTTCTGTCTTCTTTTAAGAGGTTTCAGACAAGGTACATCTCTCTGTCCCTGCTTCGTTAGTTTGGGAGATATTGCTGGGTTTTTTTGGCATATTTTGAATTGCTGTCTTCTACGGCCGAGAAAAACAGCTTAGGAGGTACCAGGAATGTTCCCTCTTTTCTGGCAAAGGAAAAGACTGAGACCCAGGTTTACAGGGAGTGCTTTCCTCTTGTTTTAAGAGGTTTCAGAGAAGGTACATCTTTCAGTCCTCTCTTGTATATTTTGGGAGTAATCACTGGACATTTATCATGTTTTGAATTGCAGTCTGCTACCGCCGAGAAAAACACCTTAGGAGGTACCAGGAATGTTCCCTCTTTTCTGGCACAGGAAATGGCTGAGACCCAGAGTGACAGGGGCATCTTCTGTGTTCTTATAAGATGTTTCAGACAAGGCACATCTTTCAGCATTAGCTCATATACTTTGGGTGTAATCGCTGAATATTTAGCATGTTTTGAATTGCAGTCTGCTACGGCTGAGAAAAACAGCTTAGGAGGTACCAGGAATGTTCCCTCTTTTTGGCACAGGAAAAGGCTGAGAGCCAGAGTGACAGGGACTGCTTCTGTCTTCTTTTAAGAGGTTTCAGACAAGGTACATCTTTCTGTCCCAGCTTCTGTAGTTTGGGAGTTATTGCTGGATGTTTAGCATGTTTTGAATTGTAGTCTGCAATGGCCGAGAAGAACAGCTTAGGAGGTACCAGGAATATTCCCTCTATTCTGACAAAGTAAAAGGCTGAGAGCCAGAGTGACAGGGACTGCTTCTATCTTCTTTTAAGAGATTTGAGACAAGGTACATCCTTCAGTCCTAGCTTCTATATTTTGGGAGTAATGTCTGGACATTTAGAATGTTATGAATTCCAGTCTGCTACGGTTGAGAAAAGCACTTAGGAGGTACCAGGAATGTTCCCTCTTTTCTGGCACAGGAAAAGGCTGAGAGCCAGAGTGACAGGCGCTGCTTCTGTCTTCTTTTAAGAGGTTTCAGACAAGGTACATCTCTCTGTCCCTGCTTCTGTAGTTTGGGAGTTATTGCTGGTTTTTTTAGCATGTTTTGAATTGGAGTCTGCTACGGCCGAGAAAAACAGCTTTAGGATCTTCCAGGAATGTTCCCTCTTTTCTGGCACAGGCAAAGGCTGAGACCAAGCGTGACAGGGGCTGCTTCTGTGTTCTTTTAGGAGGTTTCAGACCAGGTACATCTCTCTGTCCCAGCTTCTGTAGTTTGGGAGTTACTGCTGGTTTTTTTTAGCATGTTTTGAATTGCAGTCTGCTACAGCTGAGAAAAAGAGCTTTAGGAGGTACCAGGAATGTTCCCTCTTTTTGGCAAAGGAAAAGGCTGAGAGCCAGAGTGACAGGGGCTGCTTCTATCTTCTTTTAAGAGGTTTCAGGCAAGGTACATCTTTCAGCCTTAGCTCATATACTTTGGGTGTAATCGCTGAATATTTAGCATGTTTTGAATTGCAGTCTGCTACAGCTGAGAAAAACACCTTAGGAGGTACCAGGAATGTTCCCTCTTTTCTGGCAGAGGAAATGGCTGAGACCCAGGTTCACAGGGACTGCTTCTGTCTTCTTTTAAGAGGTTTCAGGCAAGGTACAACTTTCAGCCTTAGCTCATATACTTTGGGTGTAATCGCTGGACAATTAGCATGTTTTGAATTGTAGTCTGCAATGGCCGAGAAAAACAGCTTAGGAGGTACCAGGAATGTTCCCTCTTTTCTGGCAAAGGAAAAGGCTGAGAGCCAGAGTGACAAGCGCTGCTTCTGTCTTCTTTTAAGAGGTTTCAGACAAGGTACATCTCCCTGTCCCTGCTTCTTTAGTTTGGGAGTTATTGCTGGTTTTTTTAGCATGTTTTGAATTGGAGTCTGCTACGGCTGAGAAAGACACCTTTAGGAGGTACCAGGAATGTTCCCTCTTTTCTGGCACAGGAAATGGCTGAGAGCCAGGTTCACAGGGACTGCTTCTGTCTTCTTTTAAGAGGTTTCAGGCAAGGTACAACTTTCAGCCTTAGCTCATATACTTTGGGTGTAATCGCTGGACATTTAGCAGGTTTTGAATTGCAGTCTGCAATGGCCGAGAAAAACAGCTTAGGAGGTACCAGGAATGTTCCCTCTTTTCTGGCACAGGAAAAGGCTGAGACCCAGAGTGACAAGCGCTGCTTCTGTCTTCTTTTAAGTCGTTTTGAGAGAAGGTACATCTTTCTGTCCCAGATTCTGTACTTTGGGAGTTATTGCTGGATGTTTAGCATGTTTTGAATTGCAGTCTGCTACGGCCGAGAAAAGCACCTTAGGAGTTACCAGGAATGTTCCCTCTTTTCTGGCACAGGAAAAGGCTGAGAGCCAGAGTGACAGGGGCTGCTTCTGTCTTCTTTTAAGATGTTTCAGCTAAGGTACATCTTTCAGCCTTAGCTCATATACTTTGGGTGCAATCGCTGGGCATTTAGCATGTTTTGAATTGCAGTCTGCAATGGCCGAGTAAAACAGCTTAGGAGGTACCAGGAATGTTCCCTGTTTTCTGGCACAGGAAAAGGCTGAGACCCAGAGTGACAGGGGCATCTTCTGTGTTCTTATAAGATGTTTCAGACAAGGCACATCTTTCAGCCTTAGCTCATATACTTTGGGTGTAATCGCTGAACATTTAGCATGTTTTGAATTGCAGTCTGCTACAGCTGAGAAAAACACGTTAGAATTACCAGGAATGTTCCCTCTTTTCTGGCAGAGGAAATGCCTGAGAGCAAGGTTCACAGGTTCTGCTTCTGTCTTCTTTTAAGAGGTTTCAGGCAAGGTACAACTTTCAGCCTTAGCTCATATACTTTGGGTGTAATCGCTGGACATTTAGCATGTTTTGAATTGCAGTCTGCAATGGCCGAGAAAAACAGCTTAGGAGGTACCAGGAATGTTCCCTCTTTTCTGGCACAGGAAAAGGCTGAGAGCCAGAGTGACAGGGACTGCTTCTGTCTTCTTTTAAGAGTTTTGAGACAAGGTACATCTTTCTGTCCCAGATTCTGTACTTTGGGAGTTATTGCTGGATGTTTAGCATGTTTTGAATTGCTGTCTTCTACGGCCGAGAAAAGCACCTTAGGAGGTACCAGGAATGTTCCCTCTTTTCTGGCACAGGAAAAGGCTGAGAGCCAGAGTGACAGGGGCTGCTTCTGTGTTCTTTTAAGATGTTTCAGCTAAGGTACATCTTTCAGCCTTAGCTCATATACTTTGGGAGTAATCGCTGAACATTTAGCATGTTTTGAATTGCAGTCTGCTACAGCCGAGAAAAACACGTTAGGATGTACCAGGAATGTTCCCTCTTTTCTGGCACAGGAAATGGCTGAGAGCCAGGTTCACAGGGACTGCTTCTGTCTTCTTTTAAGAGGTTTCAGACAAGGAACAACTTTCAGCCTTTCCTCATATACTTTGGGAGCAATCGCTGGACATTTAGCATGTTTTGAATTGCAGTCTGCAATGGCCGAGAAAAACAGCTTAGGAGGTACCAGGAATGTTCCCTGTTTTCTTGCACAGGAAAAGGATGAGAAGCAGAGTGACAGGGACTGCTTCTGTCTTCTTTAAGAGGTTTCAGACAAGGTACATCTCTCTGTCCCTGCTTCTTTAGATTGGGAGTTATTGCTGGTTTTTTTAGCATGTTTTGAATTGCAGTATGCTAGGGCCGAGAAAAAGAGCTTAGGAGGTACCAGGAATGTTCCCTCTTTTCTGGCAAAGGAAAAGGCTGAGACCCAGGTTTACAGGGGGTGCTTCTCTCTTGTTTTAAGAGGTTTCAGACAAGGTACATCTTTCAGTCCTCTCTTGTATATTTTGGGAGTAATCACTGGACATTTATCATGTTTTGAATTGCAGTCTGCTACCGCCGAGAAAAACACCTTAGGAGGTACCAGGAATGTTCCCTCTTTTCTGGCAAAGGAAAAGGCTGAGAGCCAGAGTGACAAGCGCTGCTTCTGTCTTCTTTTAAGAGGTTTCAGACAAGGTACATCTCTCTGTCCCATCTTCTTTAGTTTGGGAGTTATTGCTGGTTGTTTAGCATGTTTTGAATTGTAGTCTGTTAGGGCTGAGAAAAACAGCTTTAGGAGGTACCAGGAATGTTCCCTCTTTTCTGGCACAGGAAAAGGCTGAGACCCAGAGTGACAGGGGCATCTTCTGTGTTCTTATAAGATGTTTCAGACAAGGCACATCTTTCAGCCTTAGCTCATATACTTTGGGTGTAATCGCTGAACATTTAGCATGTTTTGAATTGCAGTCTGCTACAGCTGAGAAAAACACGTTACAATTACCAGGAATGTTCCCTCTTTTCTGGCAGAGGAAATGCCTGAGAGCAAGGTTCACAGGCTCTGCTTCTGTCTTCTTTTAAGAGGTTTCAGACAAGGTACAACTTTCAGTCCTTAGCTTCATATACTTTGGGAGTAATCGCTGGACATTTAGCATGTTTTGAATTGCAGTCTGCTACGGCCGAGAAAAACAGCTTAGGAGGTACCAGGAATGTTCCCTCTTTTCTGGCACAGGAAAAGGCTGAGACCCAGAGTGACAAGCGCTGCTTCTGTCTTCTTTTAAGAGGTTTCAGACAAGGTACATCTTTCTGTCCCTGCTTCTGTACTTTGGGAGTTATTGCTGCATGTTTAGCATGTTTTGAATTGCAGTCTGCTAGGGCTGAGAAAAACAGCTTTAGGAGGTACCAGGAATGTTCCCTCTTTTCTGGCACAGGAAAAGGCTGAGACCCAGAGTGACAGGGGCTGCTTCTGTGTTCTTTTAAGAGGTTTCAGACAAGGTACATCTTTCAGCCTTAGCTCATATACTTTGGGTGTAATCGCTGAACATTTAGCATGTTTTGAATTGCAGTCTGCTATGGCCGAGAAAAACAGCTTAGGAGGTACCAGGAATGTTCCCTCTTTTCTGGCACAGGAAAAGGCTGAGAGCCAGAGTGACAGGGACTGCTTCTGTCTTCTTTTAAGAGGTTTCAGACAAGGTACATCTCTCTGTCCCTGCTTCTTTAGTTTGGGAGTTATTGCTGGGTTTTTTTAGCATGTTTTGAATTGGAGTCTGCTACGGCTGAGAAAAACAGCTTTAGGAGGTACCAGGAATGTTCCCTCTTTTCTGGCACAGGAAAAGGCTGAGAGCCAGAGTGACAGGGACTGCTTCTGTCTTCTTTTAAGAGGTTTCAGACAAGGTACATCTCTCTGTCCCTGCTTCATTAGTTTGGGAGATATTGCTGGGTTTTTTTGGCATATTTTGAATTGCAGTCTGCTACGGCCGAGAAAAACAGCTTAGGAGGTACCAGGAATGTTCCCTCTTTTCTGGCAAAGGAAAAGGCTGAGACCCAGGTTTACAGGGAGTGCTTCTCTCTTGTTTTAAGAGGTTTCAGACAAGGTACATCTTTCAGTCCTCTCTTGTATATTTTGGGAGTAATCACTGGACATTTAGCATGTTTTGAATTGCAGTCTGCTACCGCCGAGAAAAACACCTTAGGAGGTACCAGGAATGTTCCCTCTTTTCTGGCACAGGAAAAGGCTGAGAGCCAGAGTGACAGGGGCTGCTTCTGTCTTCTTTTAAGAGGTTTCAGACAAGGTACATCTTTCCGTCCTAGCTTCTATATTTTGGGAGTAATGTCTGGACATTTAGCATGTTTTGAATTGCAGTCTGCTACGGCCGAGAAAAACACGTTAGGAGGTACCAGGAATGTTCCCTCTTTTCTGGCACAGGAAAAGGCTGAGAGCCAGAGTGACAGGGGCTGCTTCTGTCTTCTTTTAAGAGGTTTCAGACAAGGTACATCTTTCTGTCCCAGATTCTGTACTTTGGGAGTTATTGCTGGATGTTTAGCATGTTTTGAATTGCAGTCTGTTAGGGCTGAGAAAAACAGCTTTAGGAGGTACCAGGAATGTTCCCTCTTTTTGGCACAGGAAAAGGCTGAGACCCAGAGTGACAGGGGCATCTTCTGTGTTCTTATAAGATGTTTCAGACAAGGCACATCTTTCAGCCTTAGCTCATATACTTTGGGTGTAATTGCTGAATATTTAGCATGTTTTGAATTGCAGTCTGCTACAGCTGAGAAAAACACGTTAGGAGGTACCAGGAATGTTCCCTCTTTTCTGGCACAGGAAATGGCTGAGAACAAGGTTCACAGGGGCTGCTTCTGTGTTCTTTTAAGAGGTTTCAGACAAGGTACAACTTTCAGCCTTAGCTCATATACTTTGGGTACAATCGCTGGACATTTAGCATGTTTTGAATTGCAGTCTGCAATGGCCGAGTAAAACAGCTTAGGAGGTACAAGGAATGTTCCCTCTTTTCTGGCACAGGAAAAGGCTGAGAGCCAGAGTGACAGGGGCTGCTTCTGTCTTCTTTTAAGAGGTTTCAGACCAGGTACATCTATCTGTCCCTGCTTCTTTAGTTTGGGAGTTATTGCTGGTTTTTTTTAGCATGTTTTGAATTGTAGTCTGCAATGGCCGAGAAAAACAGCTTAGGAGGTTCCAGGAATATTCCCTCTTTTCTGGCACAGGAAATGGCTGAGAGCCAGAGTGACAGGGGCTGCTTCTGTCTTCTTTTAAGAGGTTTCAGGCAAGGTACAACTTTCAGCCTTAGCTCATATACTTTGGGTGTAATCGCTGGACATTTAGCATGTTTTGAATTGCAGTCTGCAATGGCCGAGAAAAACAGCTTAGGAGGTACCAGGAATGTTCCCTCTTTTCTGGCACAGGAAAAGGCTGAGACCCAGAGTGACAAGTGCTGCTTCTGTCTTCTTTTAAGAGGTTTCAGACAAGGTACATCTTTCTGTCCCAGATTCTGTACTTTGGGAGTTATTGCTGGATGTTTAGCATGTTTTGAATTGCAGTCTGCTACGGCCGAGATAAGCACCTTAGGAGTTACCAGGAATGTTTCCTCTTTTCTGGCACAGGAAAAGGCTGAGAGCCAGGTTCACAGGGACTGCTTCTGTCTTCTTTTAAGAGGTTTTAGGCAAGGTACAACTTTCAGCCTTAGCTCATATACTTTGGGTGCAATCGCTGGACATTTAGCAGGTTTTGAATTGCAGTCTGCAATGGCCGAGAAAAACAGCTTAGGAGGTACCAGGAATGTTCCCTGTTTTCTGGCACAGGAAAAGGATGAGAACCAGAGTGACAGGGACTGCTTCTGTCTTCTTTTAAGAGGTTTCAGACAAGGTACATCTCTCTGTCCCTGCTTCGTTAGTTTGGGAGATATTGCTGGGTTTTTTTGGCATATTTTGAATTGCAGTCTGCTACGGCCGAGAAAAACAGCTTAGGAGGTACCAGGAATGTTCCCTCTTTTCTGGCAAAGGAAAAGGCTGAGACCCAGGTTTACAGGGAGTGCTTTCTGTCTTGTTTTAAGAGGTTTCAGACAAGGTACATCTTTCAGTCCTCTCTTGTATATTTTGGGAGTAATCACTGGACATTTAGCATGTTTTGAATTGCAGTCTGCTACCGCCGAGAAAAACACCTTAGGAGGTACCAGGAATGTTCCCTCTTTTCTGGCACAGGAAATGGCTGAGACCCAGAGTGACAGGGGCATCTTCTGTGTTCTTATAAGATGTTTCAGACAAGGCACATCTTTCAGCATTAGCTCATATACTTTGGGTGTAATCGCTGAATATTTAGCATGTTTTGAATTGGAGTCTGCTACGGCTGAGATAAACAGCTTAGGAGGTACCAGGAATGTTCCCTCTTTTCTGGCACAGGAAAAGGCTGAGAGCCAGAGTGACAGCGACTGCTTCTATCTTCTTTTAAGAGGTTTCAGACAAGGTACATCTTTCTGTCCCAGCTTCTGTAGTTTGGGAGTTATTGCTGGATGTTTAGCATGTTTTGAATTGTAGTCTGCAATGGCCGAGAAGAACAGCTTAGGAGGTACCAGGAATATTCCCTCTATTCTGACAATGTAAAAGGCTGAGAGCCAGAGTGACAGGGACTGCTTCTATCTTCTTTTAAGAGATTTGAGACAAGGTACATCCTTCAGTCCTAGCTTCTATATTTTGGGAGTAATGTCTGGACATTTAGAATGTTATGAATTCCAGTCTGCTACGGTTGAGAAAAGCACTTAGGAGGTACCAGGAATGTTCCCTCTTTTCTGGCACAGGAAAAGGCTGAGAGCCAGAGTGACAAGCGCTGCTTCTGTCTTCTTTTAAGAGGTTTCAGACAAGGTACATCTCTCTGTCCCTGCTTCTGTAGTTTGGGAGTTATTGCTGGTTTTTTTAGCATGTTTTGAATTGGAGTCTGCTACGGCCGAGAAAAACAGCTTTAGGATCTTCCAGGAATGTTCCCTCTTTTCTGGCACAGGCAAAGGCTGAGACCAAGCGTGACAGGGGCTGCTTCTGTGTTCTTTTAGGAGGTTTCAGACCAGGTACATCTCTCTGTCCCAGCTTCTGTAGTTTGGGAGTTACTGCTGTTTTTTTTTAGCATGTTTTGAATTGCAGTCTGCTACAGCTGAGAAAAAGAGCTTTAGGAGGTACCAGGAATGTTCCCTCTTTTTGGCAAAGGAAAAGGCTGAGAGCCAGAGTGACAGGGGCTGCTTCTATCTTCTTTTAAGAGGTTTCAGGCAAGGTACATCTTTCAGCCTTAGCTCATATACTTTGGGTGTAATCGCTGAATATTTAGCATGTTTTGAATTGCAGTCTGCTACAGCTGAGAAAAACACCTTAGGAGGTACCAGGAATGTTCCCTCTTTTCTGGCAGAGGAAATGGCTGAGACCCAGGTTCACAGGGACTGCTTCTGTCTTCTTTTAAGAGGTTTCAGGCAAGGAACAACTTTCAGCCTTAGCTCATATACTTTGGGTGTAATCGCTGGACAATTAGCATGTTTTGAATTGTAGTCTGCAATGGCCGAGAAAAACAGCTTAGGAGGTACCAGGAATGTTCCCTCTTTTCTGGCAAAGGAAAAGGCTGAGAGCCAGAGTGACAAGCGCTGCTTCTGTCTTCTTTTAAGAGGTTTCAGACAAGGTACATCTCCCTGTCCCTGCTTCTTTAGTTTGGGAGTTATTGCTGGTTTTTTTAGCATGTTTTGAATTGGAGTCTGCTACGGCTGAGAAAGACCCTTTAGGGGGTACCAGGAATGTTCCCTCTTTTCTGGCACAGGAAATGGCTGAGAGCCAGGTTCACAGGGACTGCTTCTGTCTTCTTTTAAGAGGTTTCAGGCAAGGTACAACTTTCAGCCTTAGCTCATATACTTTGGTTGTAATCGCTGGACATTTAGCAGGTTTTGAATTGCAGTCTGCAATGGCCGAGAAAAACAGCTTAGGAGGTACCAGGAATGTTCCCTCTTTTCTGGCACAGGAAAAGGCTGAGACCCAGAGTGACAAGCGCTGCTTCTGTCTTCTTTTAAGTCTTTTGAGAGAAGGTACATCTTTCTGTCCCAGATTCTGTACTTTGGGAGTTATTGCTGGATGTTTAGCATGTTTTGAATTGCAGTCTGCTACGGCCGAGAAAAGCACCTTAGGAGTTACCAGGAATGTTCCCTCTTTTCTGGCACAGGAAAAGGCTGAGAGCCAGAGTGACAGGGGCTGCTTCTGTCTTCTTTTAAGATGTTTCAGCTAAGGTACATCTTTCAGCCTTAGCTCATATACTTTGGGTGCAATCGCTGGGCATTTAGCATGTTTTGAATTGCAGTCTGCAATGGCCGAGTAAAACAGCTTAGGAGGTACCAGGAATGTTCCCTGTTTTCTGGCACAGGAAAAGGCTGAGACCCAGAGTGACAGGGGCATCTTCTGTGTTCTTATAAGATGTTTCAGACAAGGCACATCTTTCAGCCTTAGCTCATATACTTTGGGTGTAATCGCTGAACATTTAGCATGTTTTGAATTGCAGTCTGCTACAGCTGAGAAAAACACGTTAGAATTACCAGGAATGTTCCCTCTTTTCTGGCAGAGGAAATGCCTGAGAGCAAGGTTCACAGGTTCTGCTTCTGTCTTCTTTTAAGAGGTTTCAGGCAAGGTACAACTTTCAGCCTTAGCTCATATACTTTGGGTGTAATCGCTGGACATTTAGCATGTTTTGAATTGCAGTCTGCAATGGCCGAGAAAAACAGCTTAGGAGGTACCAGGAATGTTCCCTCTTTTCTGGCACAGGAAAAGGCTGAGAGCCAGAGTGACAGGGACTGCTTCTGTCTTCTTTTAAGAGTTTTGAGACAAGGTACATCTTTCTGTCCCAGATTCTGTACTTTGGGAGTTATTGCTGGATGTTTAGCATGTTTTGAATTGCTGTCTTCTACGGCCGAGAAAAGCATATTAGGAGTTACCAGGAATGTTCCCTCTTTTCTGGCACAGGAAAAGGCTGAGAGCCAGAGTGACAGGGGCTGCTTCTGTGTTCTTTTAAGATGTTTCAGCTAAGGTACATCTTTCAGCCTTAGCTCATATACTTTGGGAGTAATCGCTGAACATTTAGCATGTTTTGAATTGCAGTCTGCTACAGCCGAGAAAAACACGTTAGGATGTACCAGGAATGTTCCCTCTTTTCTGGCACAGGAAATGGCTGATAGCCAGGTTCACAGGGACTGCTTCTGTCTTCTTTTAAGAGGTTTCAGACAAGGAACAACTTTCAGCCTTTCCTCATATACTTTGGGAGCAATCGCTGGACATTTAGCATGTTTTGAATTGCAGTCTGCAATGGCCGAGAAAAACAGCTTAGGAGGTACCAGGAATGTTCCCTGTTTTCTTGCACAGGAAAATTATGAGAAGCAGAGTGACAGGGACTGCTTCTGTCTTCTTTAAGAGGTTTCAGACAAGGTACATCTCTCTGTCCCTGCTTCTTTAGATTGGGAGTTATTGCTGGTTTTTTTAGCATGTTTTGAATTGCAGTATGCTAGGGCCGAGAAAAAGAGCTTAGGAGGTACCAGGAATGTTCCCTCTTTTCTGGCAAAGGAAAAGGCTGAGACCCAGGTTTACAGGGGGTGCTTCTCTCTTGTTTTAAGAGGTTTCAGACAAGGTACATCTTTCAGTCCTCTCTTGTATATTTTGGGAGTAATCACTGGACATTTATCATGTTTTGAATTGCAGTCTGCTACCGCCGAGAAAAACACCTTAGGAGGTACCAGGAATGTTCCCTCTTTTCTGGCAAAGGAAAAGGCTGAGAGCCAGAGTGACAAGCGCTGCTTCTGTCTTCTTTTAAGAGGTTTCAGACAAGGTACATCTCTCTGTCCCATCTTCTTTAGTTTGGGAGTTATTGCTGGTTGTTTAGCATGTTTTGAATTGTAGTCTGTTAGGGCTGAGAAAAACAGCTTTAGGAGGTACCAGGAATGTTCCCTCTTTTCTGGCACAGGAAAAGGCTGAGACCCAGAGTGACAGGGGCATCTTCTGTGTTCTTATAAGATGTTTCAGACAAGGCACATCTTTCAGCCTTAGCTCATATACTTTGGGTGTAATCGCTGAACATTTAGCATGTTTTGAATTGCAGTCTGCTACAGCTGCGAAAAACACGTTACAATTACCAGGAATGTTCCCTCTTTTCTGGCAGAGGAAATGCCTGAGAGCAAGGTTCACAGGCTCTGCTTCTGTCTTCTTTTAAGAGGTTTCAGACAAGGTACAACTTTCAGCCTTAGCTCATATACTTTGGGTGCAATCGCTGGACATTTAGCATGTTTTGAATTGCAGTCTGCAATGGCCGAGAAAAACAGCTTAGGAGGTACCAGGAATGTTCCCTCTTTTCTGGCACAGGAAAAGGCTGAGACCCAGAGTGACAAGCGCTGCTTCTGTCTTCTTTTAAGTCTTTTGAGACAAGGTACATCTTTCTGTCCCAGATTCTGTACTTTGGGAGTTATTGCTGCATGTTTAGCATGTTTTGAATTGCAGTCTGCTACGGCTGAGAAAAGCATATTAGGAGTTACCAGGAATGTTCCCTCTTTTCTGGCACAGGAAAAGGCTGAGAGCCAGAGTGACAGGGGCTGCTTCTGTCTTCTTTTAAGATGTTTCAGCTAAGGTACATCTTTCAGCCTTAGCTCATATACTTTGGGTGCAATCGCTGGGCATTTAGCATGTTTTGAATTGCAGTCTGCAATGGCCGAGAAAAACAGCTTAGGAGGTACCAGGAATGTTGCCTCTCTTCTGGCACAGGAAAAGGATGAGAACCAGAGTGACAGGGACTGCTTCTGTCTTCTTTTAAGAGGTTTCAGACAAGGTACATCTCTCTGTCCCTGCTTCGTTAGTTTGGGAGTTATTCCTGGTTTTTTTTAGCATATTTTGAATTGCAGTCTGTTAGGGCTGAGAAAAACAGCTTTAGGAGGTACCAGGAATGTTCCCTCTTTTCTGGCACAGGAAAAGTCTGAGACCCAGAGTGACAGGGGCATCTTCTGTGTTCTTATAAGATGTTTCAGACAAGGCACGTCTTTCAGCATTAGCTCATATACTTTGGGTGTAATCGCTGAATATTTAGCAGGTTTTGAATTGCAGTCTGCTACAGCTGAGAAAAACACGTTAGGAGGTACCAGGAATGTTCCCTCTTTTCTGGCACAGGAAAAGGCTGAGAGCCAGAGTGACAGGGGCTGCTTCTGTCTTCTTTTAAGAGGTTTCAGACAAGGTACATCTTTCCGTCCTAGCTTCTGTACTTTGGAAGTAATGTCTGGACATTTAGCATGTTTTGAATTGCAGTCTGTTAGGGCTGAGAAAAACAGCTTTAGGAGGTACCAGGAATGTTCCCTCTTGTCTGGCACAGGAAAAGGCTGAGACCCAGAGTGACAAGCGCTGCTTCTGTCTTCTTTTAATATATTTCAGACAAGGCACATCTTTCAGCCTTAGCTCATATACTTTGGGTGTAATTGCTGAACATTTAGCATGTTTTGAATTGCAGTCTGCAATGGCCGAGTAAAACAGCTTAGGAGGTACCAGGAATGTTCCCTGTTTTCTGGCACAGGGAAAGGCTGAGAGCCAGAGTGACAGGGGCTGCTTCTGTCTTCTTTTAAGAGGTTTCAGACAAGGAACAACTTTCAGCCTTTCCTCATATACTTTGGGAGCAATCGCTGGACATTTAGCATGTTTTGAATTGCAGTCTGCAATGGCCGAGAAAAACAGCTTAGGAGGTACCAGGAATGTTCCCTGTTTTCTGGCACAGGAAAAGGATGAGAAGCAGAGTGACAGGGACTGCTTCTGTCTTCTTTAAGAGGTTTCAGACAAGGTACATCTCTCTGTCCCTGCTTCTTTAGATTGGGAGTTATTGCTGGTTTTTTTAGCATGTTTTGAATTGCAGTATGCTAGGGCCGAGAAAAAGAGCTTAGGAGGTACCAGGAATGTTCCCTCTTTTCTGGCAAAGGAAAAGGCTGAGACCCAGGTTTACAGGGGGTGCTTCTCTCTTGTTTTAAGAGGTTTCAGACAAGGTACATCTTTCAGTCCTCTCTTGTATATTTTGGGAGTAATCACTGGACTTTTATCATGTTTTGAATTGCAGTCTGCTACCGCCGAGAAAAACACCTTAGGAGGTACCAGGAATGTTCCCTCTTTTCTGGCAAAGGAAAAGGCTGAGAGCCAGAGTGACAAGCGCTGCTTCTGTCTTCTTTTAAGAGGTTTCAGACAAGGTACATCTCTCTGTCCCTGCTTCCTTAGTTTGGGAGTTATTGCTGGTTGTTTAGCATGTTTTGAATTGTAGTCTGTTAGGGCTGAGAAAAACAGCTTTAGGAGGTACGAGGAATGTTCCCTCTTTTCTGGCACAGGAAAAGGCTGAGACCCAGAGTGACAGGGGCATCTTCTGTGTTCTTATATGATGTTTCAGACAAGGCACATCTTTCAGCCTTAGCTCATATACTTTGGGTGTAATCGCTGAACATTTAGCATGTTTTGAATTGCAGTCTGCTACAGCTGCGAAAAACACGTTACAATTACCAGGAATGTTCCCTCTTTTCTGGCAGAGGAAATGCCTGAGAGCAAGGTTCACAGGCTCTGCTTCTGTCTTCTTTTAAGAGGTTTCAGACAAGGTACAACTTTCAGCCTTAGCTCATATACTTTGGGTGTAATCGCTGGACATTTAGCATGTTTTGAATTGCAGTCTGCAATGGCCGAGAAAAACAGCTTAGGAGGTACCAGGAATGTTCCCTCTTTTCTGGCACAGGAAAAGGCTGAGACCCAGAGTGACAAGCGCTGCTTCTGTCTTCTTTTAAGTCTTTCAGAGAAGGTACATCTTTCTGTCCCAGATTCTGTACTTTGGGAGTTATTGCTGGATGTTTAGCATGTTTTGAATTGCAGTCTGCTACGGCCGAGAAAAGCACCTTAGGAGTTACCAGGAATGTTCCCTCTTTTCTGGCACAGGAAAAGGCTGAGAGCCAGAGTGACAGGGGCTGCTTCTGTGTTCTTTTAAGATGTTTCAGCTAAGGTACATCTTTCAGCCTTAGCTCATATACTTTGGGAGCAATCGCTGGGCATTTAGCATGTTTTGAATTGCAGTCTGCAATGGCCGAGAAAAACAGCTTAGGAGGTACCAGGAATGTTCCCTGTTTTCTGGCACAGGAAAAGGATGAGAACCAGAGTGACAGGGACTGCTTCTGTCTTCTTTTAAGAGGTTTCAGACAAGGTACATCTCTCTGTCCCTGCTTCTTTAGATTGGGAGTTATTGCTGGTTTTTTTAGCATGTTTTGAATTGCAGTATGCTAGGGCCGAGAAAAACAGCTTAGGAGGTACCAGGAATGTTCCCTCTTTTCTGGCAAAGGAAAAGGCTGAGACCCAGGTTTACAGGGGGTGCTTCTCTCTTGTTTTAAGAGGTTTCAGACAAGGTACATCTTTCAGTCCTCTCTTCTATATTTTGGGAGTAATCACTGGACATTTATCATGTTTTGAATTGCAGTCTGCTACCGCCGAGAAAAACACCTTAGGAGGTACCAGGAATGTTCCCTCTTTTCTGGCAAAGGAAAAGGCTGAGAACCAGAGTGACAAGCGCTGCTTCTGTCTTCTTTTAAGAGGTTTCAGACAAGGTACATCTCTCTGACCCTGCTTCCTTAGTTTGGGAGTTATTGCTGGTTGTTTAGCATGTTTTGAATTGTAGTCTGTTAGGGCTGAGAAAAACAGCTTTAGGAGGTACCAGGAATGTTCCCTCTTTTCTGGCACAGGAAAAGGCTGAGACCCAGAGTGACAGGGGCATCTTCTGTGTTCTTATAAGATGTTTCAGACAAGGCACATCTTTCAGCCTTAGCTCATATACTTTGGGTGTAATCGCTGAACATTTAGCATGTTTTGAATTGCAGTCTGCTACAGCTGCGAAAAACATGTTAGAATGTACCAGGAATGTTCCCTCTTTTCTGGCAGAGGAAATGCCTGAGAGCAAGGTTCACAGGGACTGCTTCTGTCTTGTTTTAAGAGGTTTCAGACAAGGTACATCTTTCAGTCCTCTCTTCTATATTTTGGGAGTAATCACTGGACATTTATCATGTTTTGAATTGCAGTCTGCTACCGCCGAGAAAAACACCTTAGGAGGTACCAGGAATGTTCCCTCTTTTCTGGCAAAGGAAAAGGCTGAGAGCCAGAGTGACAAGCGCTGCTTCTGTCTTCTTTTAAGAGGTTTCAGACAAGGTACATCTCTCTGTCCCTGCTTCCTTAGTTTGGGAGTTATTGCTGGTTGTTTAGCATGTTTTGAATTGCAGTCTGTTAGGGCTGAGAAAAACAGCTTTAGGAGGTACCAGGAATGTTCCCTCTTTTCTGGCACAGGAAAAGGCTGAGACCCAGAGTGACAGGGGCATCTTCTGTGTTCTTATATGATGTTTCAGACAAGGCACATCTTTCAGCCTTAGCTCATATACTTTGGGTGTAATCGCTGAACATTTAGCATGTTTTGAATTGCAGTCTGCTACAGCTGAGAAAAACACGTTAGAATTACCAGGAATGTTCCCTCTTTTCTGGCAGAGGAAATGCCTGAGAGCAAGGTTCACAGGCTCTGCTTCTGTCTTCTTTTAAGAGGTTTCAGACAAGGTACAACTTTCAGCCTTAGCTCATATACTTTGGGTGTAATCGCTGGACATTTAGCATGTTTTGAATTGCAGTCTGCAATGGCCGAGAAAAACAGCTTAGGAGGTACCAGGAATGTTCCCTCTTTTCTGGCACAGGAAAAGGCTGAGACCCAGAGTGACAAGCGCTGCTTCTGTCTTCTTTTAAGTGTTTTCAGACAAGGTACATCTTTCTGTCCCAGCTTCTGTACTTTGGGAGTTATTGCTGCATGTTTAGCATGTTTTGAATTGCAGTCTGCTACGGCTGAGAAAAGCAGCTTAGGAGTTACCAGGAATGTTCCCTCTTTTCTGGCACAGGAAAAGGCTGAGAGCCAGAGTGACAGGGGCTGCTTCTGTCTTCTTTTAAGATGTTTCAGACTAGGTACATCTTTCAGCCTTAGCTCATATACTTTGGGTGCAATCGCTGGGCATTTAGCATGTTTTGAATTGCAGTCTGCAATGGCCGAGTAAAACAGCTTAGGAGGTACCAGGAATGTTCCCTCTTTTCTGGCACAGGAAAAGGATGAGAACCAGAGTGACAGGGACTGCTTCTGTCTTCTTTTAAGAGGTTTCAGACAAGGTACATCTCTCTGTCCCTGCTTCTTTAGTTTGGGAGTTATTCCTGGTTTTTTTTAGCATATTTTGAATTGCAGTCTGTTAGGGCTGAGAAAAACAGCTTTAGGAGGTACCAGGAATGTTCCCTCTTTTCTGGCACAG
Organism: Hypotaenidia okinawae; assembly: GCA_027925045.1. Lineage (NCBI taxonomy): Eukaryota > Metazoa > Chordata > Aves > Gruiformes > Rallidae > Hypotaenidia > Hypotaenidia okinawae. Next base: position 27,479 of record BSDF01000151.1, read on the forward strand.
GAAAAGTCTGAGACCCAGAGTGACAGGGGCATCTTCTGTGTTCTTATAAGATGTTTCAGACAAGGTACATCTTTCAGTCATTAGCTTCATATACTTTGGGTGTTATCGCTGAATATTTAGCATGTTTTGAATTGCAGTCTGCTACAGCTGAGAAAAACACTTTAGGAGGTACCAGGAATGTTCCCTCTTTTCTGGCACAGGAAAAGGCTGAGAGCCAGAGTGACAGGGGCTGCTTCTGTCTTCTTTTAAGAGGTTTCAGACAAGGTACATCTTTCCGTCCTAGCTTCTATACTTTGGAAGTAATGTCTGGACATTTAGCATGTTTTGAATTGCAGTCTGCTACGGCCGAGAAAAACACCTTAGGAGTTACCAGGAATGTTCCCTGTTTTTTTGCAAAGGAAAAGGCTGAGAGCCAGAGTGACAGGGGCTGCTTCTGTGTTCTTTTAAGAGGTTTCAGACAAGGTACATCTTTCAGCCTTAGCTCATATACTTTGGGTGCAATCGCTGGACATTTAGCATGTTTTGAATTGCAGTCTGCAATGGCCGAGTAAAACAGCTTAGGAGGTACCAGGAATGTTCCCTCTTTTCTGGCACAGGAGAAGGCTGAGAGCCAGAGTGACAGGGGCTGCTTCTGTCTTCTTTTAGGAGTTTTGAGATAAGGTACATCTTTCTGTCCCAGATTCTGTACTTTGGGAGTTATTGCTGGATGTTTAGCAGGTTTTGAATTGCAGTCTGCTACGGCCAAGAAAAACACCTTAGGAGGTACCAGGAATGTTCCTTCTTTTCTGGTAAAGTAAAAGGCTGAGACCCAGAGTGACAAGCGCTTCTTCTATCTTCTTTTAAGAGGTTTCAGACAAGGTACATCTTTCAGTCCTAGCTTCAATATTTTGGGATTAATCGCTGCACCATTAGCATGTTTTGAATTGCAGTCTGCTACAGCCGAGAAAAACACTTTTTGGGGGTACCAGGAATATTCCCTCTTTTCTGGGACAGGAAATGGCTGAGAGCCAGGTTCACAGGGACTGCTTCTGTCTTCTTTTAAGAGTTTTGAGACAACGTACATCTTTCTGTCCCAGATTCTGTACTTTGGGAGTTATTGCTGAATGTTTAGCATGTTTTGAATTGCAGTCTGCTACGGCCGAGAAAAACACCTTAGGAGGTACCAGGAATGTTCCCTCTTTTCTGGCACAGGAAAAGGCTGAGAGCCAGAGTGACAGGGGCTGCTTCTGTCTTCTTTTAAGTGGTTTCAGACAACGTACATCTTTCAGTCCTAGCTTCTATATTTTGTTAGTAATCGCTGGACCTTTAGCATGTTTTGAATTGCAGTCTGGTACGGCTGAGAAAAACACCTTAGGAGGTACCAGGAATGTTCCCTCTTTTCTGGCACAGGAAAAGGCTGAGAGCCAGAGTGACAGGGGCTGCTTCTGTCTTCTTTTAAGAAGTTTCGCACAAGGTACATCTTTCTGTCCCAGCTTCATTAGTTTCGTAGTTATTGCTGGATGTTTAGCATGTTTTGAATTGCAGTCTTCTACAGCCGAGAAAAATAGCTTAGGAGGTACCAGGAATGTTCCCTCTTTTCTGGCACAGGCAAAGGCTGAGACCCAGAGTGACAGGGGCTGCTTCTGTCTTCTTTTAAGAGGTTTCAGGCAAGGCACATCTTTCAGCCTTAGCTCATATACTTTGGGAGCAATCGCTGGACATTTAGCATGTTTTGAATTGCAGTCTGCTACAGCTGAGAAAAACAGCTTAGGAGGTACCAGGAATGTTCCCTCTTTTCTGGCACAGGAAAAGGATGAGAGCAAGGTTCACAGGGACTGCTTCTGTCTTCTTTTAAGAGGTTTCCGGCAAGGTACAACTTTCAGCCTTAGCTCATATACTTTGGGTGCAATCGCTGGACATTTAGCATGTTTTGAATTGCAGTCTGCTACGGCCGAGAAAAACACCTTAGGAGGTACCAGGAATGTTCCTCCTTTTCTGGCACAGGAAAAAGCTGAGAGCCAGAGTGACAGGGGCTGCTTCTATCTTCTTTTAAGAGGTTTCAGACAAGGTACATCTTTCCGTCCTAGCTTCTATACTTTGGAAGTAATGTCTGGACATTTACCATGTTTTGAATTGCAGTCTGCTACAGCCGAGAAAAACACTTTTAGGGGGTACCAGGAATATTCCCTCTTTTCTGGGACAGGAAATGGCTGAGAGCCAGGTTCACAGGGACTGCTTCTGTCTTCTTTTAAGAGGTTTGAGACAAGGTACAACTTTCAGCCTTAGCTCATATACTTTGGAAGTAATCGCTGGACATTTAGCATGTTTTGAATTGCAGTCTGCAATGGCCGAGAAAAACAGCTTAGGAGATATCAGGAACGTTCCCTCTTTTCTGGCAAAGGAAAAGGCTGAGAGCCAGAGTGACAGGGGCTGCTTCTATCTTCTTTGAAGAGGTTTGAGACAAGGTACATCTTTCAGTCCTAGCTTCTATAGTTTGGGAGTAATCGCTGCACCTTTAGCATGTTTTGAATTGTAGTCTGGTACGGCTGAGAAAAACACCTTAGGAGGTACCAGGAATGTTCTCTCTTTTCTGGCACAGGAAAAAGCTGAGAGCCAGAGTGACAGGGGCTGCTTCTGTCTTCTTTTAAGAGTTTTGAGACAAGGTACATCTTTCAGTCCCGGCTTCTTTAGTTTGGAAGGCAATTGCGACATTTGATATGAATTTGTCAGGAATAAATGCTGCTTAAGAGATGCATTGGGCTATGGAAATATGGTCTCCGTGGGACGAACTGTGTCCTGGAACATTTGGTACCAGCTCCTGTCAGCTATAGGAGATTCGGCCTGTTCCAGCAGGGATGCTATGGGTCAGCGTTGTTCAGCATTGCTACCTTTGAACAATTCAAGGTTAAAAACATGACTTTCCAACCTTGTTACATAGAAATTTGAATGCCAATGGCTGATCTTGACGTTTCACATACAAGAAGCACTATTCCAAGTGGAACTCGGGCTGAATATGACCAACTCCCTTAACCACAGCCCAAACAAAACACTGGGCAATGAAAAGCTCTGTGACAGAGATTTACCAAGACGACATGAAGGAGCTGACAACAACAAAGTAGTAAGGAAACGTTGCTCTGAACATAATGAATTTGTGATAAAAAGCCTTATCCAAGCTGAAGTGGCTTACTTAGTCTTGGCACCTAGTCTATACTGCAATAAAACATCTCTGCTCATCTCAATGTGGCACTTCACAAGAACATTACAGTTAGTTTAGGTTCTACTTTTCCAACCACTATTTTATCCATCCCTCTAACATAGATTCCTAGTGCTTCTATAGCCCTGCTCTGTCTTTGATCCCCGTAATAACTTTACAAAACAATAGAAATAATTTATTTAAATATAGAATCTCTCTCTGTAATGTAACAGCTAGGCTGAATGTGCTATTTGTCCAAAAACTGTGACTGAAGGTAATCTTATTTACCATCAAAACTAACCAAGACTTAAAAAAAAAGTCAGTGTTAGTAAGGAATTGTAGTTTTAGAGAAGGCAAGGATTTCAGGCTTAGTTTGGAGCACTCTGGAGGTGCACTGTTTGTCCTGTGTCGTTCTCCTTGCAGGTAAATAAATTTTAAAAAAAAACCAAAACATTTTAAAGGGCATTCTTCTCTCAAAATAAATAGGGAAAACTAGTTCAGTATCCGGATGCCTCATGCTTTTCTGATATTTGACAGCCTGTGTTATTTCTGGTTCATTTCCAGGGGAAGCTCAGAAAGAATGTTAGATGCTTCAGATCAGTTACTGGAGGAGTATCCTGGGTTGTATTTCTGCAACAGAGCAACTGCTGGAGCACCCATCACCTGGAGGCTGCTGGCACACTTCCCTGCCCATCCCTGGGACTATTGCAGAGACGAGGACCCAGACAAGCACCCAAGGTACATTTTAAGTGTTTCTAAGCTTGCCCGTTGATAGCATGTGGAAATCACTGAGGAAACCATAGCTTCTTTGTCACCTCTCTGCAAAAACTGAAGCTCCTACAACGGACCGCAGAACTAAAGGTATTTAAATCTTTATTCCCTGTTCCCTGTGTTACACTGGTAGAAGTGTGAGCATTTCCAAAACGTATTTAGTCTCACGTGACAGTATCCACAGCCAGTTCATTCACCAAGCAACACCTAGCAGCAGTGTTCTTTCTACTGGGCAGAAGTTACATGGGACAGCAAACAATCATGAAAAGGAAGGATGCCAAAGTCAGAAATATAGCATATATTACTATCTGCCTGATAAATTGGGATCAAGTGTACTAATTGGAATGAAAAAAGTATAGATTGTCAGGAAAAAATATAGAAGTGAGACATAATTGTAAACAAGTTCAACTTTCATGTCTGTTGATGTCTGATTGCTTCGTAGGCTTTCTCACTTGCTGTTGTCATCATTTTGTCCTAAATCTTGGAAAGATTTGAATTTTGGTTTACTGCTCAGTCCAAGAGAGAGCGCAATAGACTGAAAGGTTTCTACTGACTTCATCGTGCTTTGGAGCAAGCCCTTTTGATGGCTTTTTCCATATTTGCTTTCAAATATTTCTTCCTCTGGAATCCTGAATTTATGTTCCTGATAAAAACCTCAGGGGTTACAAAGGCTTGAAGAGTAAAATGTGCATTTCTGTTACGTTGCGGTGGCTTCAGAGTATCGCAAGGGCATTGCTAAGACCAGTCACTATAATTCGGACTGAAATCATTATTAAGTGTGTTCTTAAGGGACTGATACAATACCACTAAAATCAGAATTAGTAAATTACTTTGGGTTTACTGTTGCCAAACAGAATTTCTCCCACTGAAATCCTTAGAATTTATGCTTAGCTAAAAGTGGAGAGTGTTGGCTTGATAAAAAGTGAGTCAGGCCTTTAGGATTTCAGTTATTTAGTAATGAATTTCTCCAAGGAAAGTACTCACTTTAGTGATATGTCCCTATTGACGCATGTTTTGTAGGATTTGGTCTGTGGGGTTTTTTGCTGATGTCATGATGCATTTCAGTTAATCATTACAAACCATGCCAAGATAAATATTTGACTCCGTATATTAATTGATGTACGTTCAAGTATAATTCTAAATATTTAGTGGCAGCCCTGGCACTTTCAAATAAGTTACACATGATTTGAAAACCTGAGGACATGCTGGCTGCTGAGGAAGAACCAGGGTACTCGCACTGTGTGAAAGGGTAGGTGTATTTTATCCAATTAATTTATCCATGGGATTGTTATTCAGAGTTTATGTTGCAGTGAGAGACTGAAGACTCTTCCTATGCCAGAATTAACTGTCACTCATCTCACACCTGTCTGGGACTGACATAATGCTAACTGGCAGCTTGCTAACATCTCAAATGGCTGCCGTGCTTTTGAACTCCATGGTGGATTTCTCACCCTGCACCTTGCACTGTTCTTCCTGGGTGTCAGGAGCATTTATAACATCCTGTGTAAAAAGACAAGGAGGAATGAATACTTTGGGCTCTACATTACACACAGGTATAAAGCCCAAGTTTCTTGACAACGTTAGCTAAATAAAACTTACCCTGTTTGTCTTGCCTAATAGCTATTTTAGCAATCAGAGTGGGAAAGAGTGCTTTAGTTCTGAGCAATGTTTAATGGGATCACTGGTATGCTACTTCCATGTTTCACATGGAAGAAGGAACAGCATTACGTGCTGAGCTCAGACAGAAACCAAGGTGTTCCTTGACTGTGAACCAACCATTAGGGACACGTGTGTTGTAGCTGTGCTGAGGAGGAAACTTAAGAGGAAGAAAGGAGGTAAAGAATATTGAAACGCCCTAGTTTTGGAAAATGCCCCAGCAGTTTAACATCTACTGATATAACCAGCCCCAATTCCAGTATATCCTTTGTTTGTCAAATCCTGTTTTGTTTGCCCCACCCAGCTGACAAATGAGAGAACACAGCAAGTGAGGTGGGTGCCAGAGGAGCTCACAGTTTCCAGAGACTGTTTGTTGTTCTATCAGTGGCTGATTGCTCCATGAAGCAAAGTAACTGTAGAGGTTTTGTTGCTCACAACGTGCGATATTTACGTGAATTACAATTAATGTCTTTAGATATTTTGAAAAATTGGGGAAGTGTGTGTATGTGGGATTGGAATACAGTCATTTCACATGAGCACTGTTTTGGTGCCCAAGTGGGCAGTGCTCCAAAAGGGTCTTTTCCAAATCTGAATTTCTGTTTCGCTTGCTGTCTATTCTGATGATAGGTATCCTGAGGTTTCTAGGGCCGGTTCCACGATAACAATTAAAGGAAATCTGACTCCTTTATCTCACTTATTACCTCGCACTATTTGAAGGTGATGTGGTTGTACATGGTTCTGCTCTGGTTCACGTCAGCTGAACATGAACGGCACTCTTGTAACAGAACCATTAGCTGTGGCATACCCTCTGCATAGCCAAAATGTAACCCCCCCGTGACAAACAAAGCAATAGATGCATAAATGCTATATCTGCTATGTGTGTCACAAAAAAAACCCACTTCTGACTTCAGCATAGATAAATAATTTCATTCCATCCCAGTCACAGATGTCCTCAAGGCAATACTAAGGATTTCTTTGCATAGTATGAAGAAAAGTAAAAAAAACCCAAACCACTACGTGTTGTTTTATGATCATGATAAACATATTTCCAGAAAAAGTGAAAGAGTTGGGCTATGATACAGAACGAGTCGGAAGAAATGCAAGTGAAATTTACCAAATACCTAGGTAAATCAGAATCAATGCACTGAACAGATTCAGTTCCACAAGAGTGGGCTGATTTGAGAAACTGATTATGATTTTAATGTTAATTTTTGAGGACAGAGAAATAATCTAGAACCATTCAGAGACTATGTTTTTGTAGACATCATAACATTATTACAGGAAGAAGTTTCCATACATTGCTTGAACTCCAGTCTGTCTAGGTTCATAGCATTTTTTTAACTGAAGGATGACCTCTTTGAAATATATTTGCATTTACTGTGAGGTTAAGGGAAATCTGCTTTGAGCTTCCTGTATCAAGATCCACAGCCATCTCATATTTTTAGACCAAAGAACATTCTTCAGAGGATAACAGTCAATGGTAAGATCTTCAGTAACTCATCAGGGGAATACCTGATTTTAAGTAATTCACTTAGGCAAGGCATATTGAAAGCATTCCACAATCAATTTCAAGAACAGTTTGTCAACCCTTGATGATAAGAATGGGAAATTGTACGAGAAGAAGCCCAAAAATCTTTACTCAGAATACAGGAAGCCTTTCAATATGTCCTGGTTTCAGTCAGGATAGAGTTAATTTCATTTGTAGCAGCTGATGGAATGCTGTGTTTGGGAGTTAAAATGAAAGCAGTGCTGATAACACCCTGATGTTCTTAGTTGCAGTCAGACAGTCAAGGACTTTCTTAGCTTCTTCTATTTCTCTATTCTTGAGAAAGGAGGGGCGAAGCCAGGACAGGTGACCCAGATGGGCCAAAGAGAGTATTCCATGCCAATTACGTCCTGCCTAGGAAAACGGGGGGCTGTTGGGAAGAAGAAGAGGGGCGGTTTCGGGACGCGTGCTTCTTGGGGGGACGGTCGGGTTCCGGGACAGCTCTGGGTGGTACCTGAGTTGTGTGGGTCGGTGAGAAACTGCATTGGGGATCAATAGTTTCATATTCTTTTGCTCTAAAGTCCTGTTAGCATTGTTATATTTTATCTTTCTGTTATCTTAGTAAACTATCCTTATCCCAGCCCACGGGCCTCTCAGTTTCTTGGTTTTG
>BSDF01000152.1:0-34634 GCA_027925045.1 Hypotaenidia okinawae
CTCTCAGCCTTTTCCTTTGCAAGAAAACTAGGAACATTCCTGGTACCTCCTCAGGTGTTTTTCTCGGCCGTAGCAGACTGCAATTCAAAACATGCTGAACGTCCACCAATAACTCCCAAACTAAAGAAACTAGGACAGAAAGACAGAGCTTTTCTGAAACCTCCTAACAGAAGAAAGAAACAGCCCCTGTCACTCTAGTCTCTCAGACATTTCCCTTGCAAGAAAACTAGGAACATTCCTGGTACCTCCTCAGGTGTTTTTCTCGGCCGTAGCACAACTGCAATTCAAAACATGCTGAACGTCCAGCAATAACTCCCAAACTAAAGAAACTAGGACAGAAAGACAGAGCTTTTCTGAAACCTCCTAACAGAAGAAAGAAACAGCCCCTGTCACTCAGTCTCTCAAGCCATTTCCCTTGCAAGAAAACTAGGAACATTCCTGGTACCTCCTCAGGTGTTTTTCTCGGCCGTAGCAGACTGCAATTCAAAACATGCTGAACGTCCAGCAATAACTCCCAAACTAAAGAAACTAGGACAGAAAGACAGAGCTTTTCTGAAACCTCCTACCAGAAGAAAGAAACAGCCCCTGTCACTCAGTCTCTCAAGAATTTCCCTTGCAAGAAAACTAGGAACATTCCTGGTACCTCCTCAGGTGTTTTTCTCGGCCGTAGCAGACTGCAATTCAGAACATGCTGAACGTCCAGCAATAACTCCCAAACTAAAGAAACTAGGACAGAAAGACAGAGCTTTTCTGAAACCTCCTACCAGAAGAAAGAAACAGCCCCTGTCACTCTAGTCTCTCAAGACATTTCCCTTGCAAGAAAACTAGGAACATTCCTGGTACCTCCTCAGGTGTTTATCTCGGCCGTAGCAGACTGCAATTCAAAACATGCTGAACGTCCAACAATAACTCCCAAACTAAAGAAACTAGGACAGAAAGACAGAGGTTTTCAGAAACCTCCTACCAGAAGAAAGAAACAGCCCCTGTCACTCTAGTCTCTCAAGACTTTTCCCTTGCAAGAAAACTAGGAACATTCCTGGTACCTCCTCAGGTGTTTTTCTCGGCCGTAGCAGACTGCAATTCAAAACATGCTGAACGTCCAGCAATAACTCCCAAACTAAAGAAACTAGGACAGAAATACAGAGGTTTTCTGAAACCTCCTACCAGAAGAAAGAAACAGCCCCTGTCACTCTAGTCTCTCAAGCATTTCCCTTGCAAGAAAACTAGGAACATTCCTGGTACCTCCTCAGGTGTTTTTCTCGGCCGTAGCAGACTGCAATTCAAAACATGCTGAACGTCCAGCAATAACTCCCAAACTAAAGAAACTAGGACAGAAATACAGAGCTTTTCTGAAACCCCCTAACAGAAGAAAGAAACAGCCCCTGTCACTCTAGCTCTCAGCCTTTTCCCTTGCAAGAAAGTTAGGAACATTCCTGGTACCTCCTCAGGAGTTTTTCTCGGCCGTAGCAGACTGCAATTCAAAACATGCTGAACGTCCACCAATAACTCCCAAACTAAAGAAACTAGGACAGAAAGACAGAGCTTTTCTGAAACCTCCTAACAGAAGAAAGAAACAGCCCCTGTCACTCTAGCTCTCAGCCTTTTCCCTTGCAAGAAAACTAGGAACATTCCTGGTACCTCCTCAGGTGTTTTTCTTGGCCGTAGCACACTTCAATTCAAAACATGCTGAATGTCCACCAATAACTCCCAAACTAAAGAAACTAGGACAGAAAGACAGAGCTTTTAAGAAACATCCTAACAGAAGAAAGAAACAGCCCCTGTCACTCTAGCTCTCAGCCTTTTCCTTTGCAAGAAAACTAGGAACATTCCTGGTACCACCTCAGGTGTTTTTCTCGGCCGTAGCAGACTGCAATTCAAAACATGCTGAACGTCCAGCAATAACTCCCAAACTAAAGAAACTAGGACAGAAAGACAGAGCTTTTCAGAAACCCCCTAACAGAAGAAAGAAACAGCCCCTGTCACTCTAGCTCTCAGCCTTTTCCTTGCAAGAAAATTAGGAACATTCCTGGTACCTTCTCAGGAGATTTTCTCGGCCGTAGCAGACTGCAATTCAAAAGATGCTGAATGTCCAGCAATAACTCCCAAACTACTGAAGGTAGGACTGAAAGACATAGCATGTCTAAAACTTCGTAAGGGAACACAGAATCAGCCCCTGTCATTCTGGCTCTCAGCCTTTTCCTTTGCAAGAAAACTAGGAACATTCCTGGTACCTCCTCAGGTGTTTTTCTCGGCCGTCGCAGACTGCAATTCAAAACATGCTGAACGTCCAGCAATAACTCCCCAACAGAAACTAGAAAGAAGACTAGAGCTACAGAAGAGACATGACTAGCTTAGTTTCTTGAAACTAGAAACCGTCCTTACCAGCAGAGACGAACAGAACAGAGCAGCACCCCATGTCACTCTGAGCTCTCCCTCGAAGTCACTATTTCCCTTGCAAGAAAACTAGGAACATTCCTGGTACCTCCTCAGGTGTTTTTCTCGGCCGTAGCAGACTGCAATTCAAAACATGCTGAACGTCCAGCAATAACTCCCAAACTAAAGAAACTAGGACAGAAATACAGAGCTTTTCTGAAACCTCCTACCAGAAGAAAGAAACAGCCCCTGTCACTCTAGTCTCTCAAGCCTTTTCCCTTGCAAGAAAACTAGGAACATTCCTGGTACCTCCTCAGGTGTTTTTCTCGGCCGTAGCAGACTGCAATTCAAAACATGCTGAATGTCCAGCAATAACTCCCAAACTAAAGAAACTAGGACAGAAAGACAGAGCTTTTCTGAAACCTCCTACCAGAAGAACACAGAGACAGGCCCTGTCACTCTGGCTCTCAGCCTTTTCCTTTGCAAGAAAACTAGGAACATTCCTGGTACCTCCTCAGGTGTTTTTCTCGGCCGTAGCAGACTGCAATTCAAAACATGCTGAACGTCCAGCAATAACTCCCAAACTAAAGAAACTAGGACAGAAAGACAGAGCTTTTCAGAAACATCCTAACAGAAGAAAGAAACAGCCCCTGTCACTCTAGCTCTCAGCCTTTTCCCTTGCAAGAAACCTAGGAACATTCCTGGTACCTCCTAAGGTGTTATTTTCGGCCGTCGCAGACTGCAATTCAAAACATGCTGAACGTCCAGCAATAACTCCCAAACTAAAGAAACTAGGACAGAAAGACAGAGGTTTTCTGAAACCGCCTAACAGAAGAAAGAAACAGCCCCTGTCACTCTAGTCTCTCAAGAATTTCCCTTGCAAGAAAACTAGGAACATTCCTGGTACCTCCTCAGGTGTTTTTCTCGGCCGTCGCAGACTGCAATTCAAAACATGCTGAACGTCCAGCAATAACTCCCAAACTAAAGAAACTAGGACAGAAAGACAGAGCTTTTCAGAAACCCCCTAACAGAAGAAAGGAACAGCCCCTGTCACTCTAGCTCTCAGCCTTTTCCCTTGAAAGAATGTTAGGAACATTCCTAGTACCTCCTCAGGAGATTTTCTCGGACGTAGCAGACTGCAATTCAAAACATGCTGAACGTCCAGCAATAACTCCCAAACTAATCAAGGTAGGACTGAAAGACATAGCATGTCTGAAACCTCGGAAGAGAACACAGAATCAGCCCCTGTCCTTCTGGCTCTCAGCCTTTTCCTTTGCAAAAAAACTAGGAACATTCCTGGTACCTCCTCCTGTGCTTATCTCGGCCGTAGCACACTTCAATTCAAAACATGCTGAATGTCCACCAATAACTCCCAAACTAAAGAAACTAGGACAGAAAGACAGAGCTTTTAAGAAACATCCTACCAGAAGAAAGAAACAGCCCCTGTCACTCTAGCTCTTAGCCTTTTCCCTTGCAAGAAACCTAGGAACATTCCTGGTACCTCCTCAGGTGTTTTTCTCAGCCGTAGCACACTGCAATTCAAAACATGCTGAACGTCCAGCAATAACTCCCAAACTAAAGAAACTAGGACAGAAAGACAGAGCTTTTCCGAAACCCCCTAACAGAAGAAAGAAACAGCCCCTGTCACTCAGTCTCTCAAGAATTTCCCTTGCAAGAAAACTAGGAACATTCCTGGTACCTCCTCAGGTGTTTTTCTCGGCCGTAGCAGACTGCAATTCAAAACATGCTGAACGTCCAGCAATAACTCCCAAACTAAAGAAACTAGGACAGAAATATAGAGCTTTTCTGAAACCCCCTAACAGAAGAAAGAAACAGCCCCTGTCACTCTAGCTCTCAGCCTTTTCCCTTGCAAGAAAACTAGGAACATTCCTAGTACCTCCTCAGGAGTTTTTCTCGGCCGTAGCAGACTGCAATTCAAAACATGCTGAACGTCCAGCAATAACTCCCAAACTAAAGAAACTAGGACAGAAAGACAGAGCTTTTCTGAAACCTCCTAACAGAAGAAAGAAACAGCCCCTGTCACTCTAGTCTCTCAAGCCTTTTCCTTTGCAAGAAAACTAGGAACATTCCTGGTACCTCCTCAGGTGTTTTTCTCGGCCGTAGCACACTGCAATTCAAAACATGCTGAACGTCCAGCAATAACTCCCAAACTAAAGAAACTAGGACAGAAAGACAGAGCTTTTCAGAAACCTCCTAACAGAAGAAAGAAACAGCCCCTGTCACTCTAGCTCTCAGCCTTTTCCCTTGCAAGAAAACTAGGAACATTCCTGGTACCTCCTCAGGTGTTTTTCTCGGCCGTAGCAGACTGCAATTCAAAACATGCTGAACGTCCAGCAATAACTCCCAAACTAAAGAAACTAGGACAGAAAGACAGAGCTTTTCTGAAACCCCCTAACAGAAGAAAGAAACAGCCCCTGTCACTCAGTCTCTCAAGAATTTCCCTTGCAAGAAAACTAGGAACATTCCTGGTACCTCCTCAGGTGTTTTTCTCGGCCGTAGCAGACTGCAATTCAAAGCATGCTGAACGTCCAGCAATAACTCCCAAACTAAAGAAACTAGGACAGAAATACAGAGGTTTTCTGAAACCTCCTACCAGAAGAAAGAAACAGCCCCTGTCACTCTAGCTCTCAAGCCTTTCCCTTGCAAGAAAACTAGAAACATTCCTGGTACCTCCTCAGGTGTTTTTCTTGGCCGTAGCAGACTGCAATTCAAAACATGCTGAACGTCCAGCAATAACTCCCAAACTAAAGAAACTAGGACAGAAAGACAGAGCTTTTCTGAAACCCCCTAACAGAAGAAAGAAACAGCCCCTGTCACTCTAGTCTCTCAAGAATTTCCCTTTGCAAGAAAACTAGGAACATTCCTGGTACCTCCTCAGGTGTTTTTCTCGGCCGTAGCAGACTGCAATTCAAAACATGCTGAACGTCCAGCAATAACTCCCAAACTAAAGAAACTAGGACAGAAAGACAGAGCTTTTCTGAAACCTCCTAACAGAAGAAAGAAACAGCCCCTGTCACTCTAGTCTCTCAAGCCTTTTCCCTTGCAAGAAAACTAGGAACATTCCTGGTACCTCCTCAGGTGTTTTTCTCGGCCGTAGCAGACTGCAATTCAAAACATGCTGAACGTCCAGCAATAACTCCCAAACTAAAGAAACTAGGACAGAAAGACAGAGCTTTTCAGAAACCTCCTAACAGAAGAAAGAAACAGCCCCTGTCACTCTAGCTCTCAGCCTTTTCCTTTGCAAGAAACCTAGGAACATTCCTGGTACCTCCTCAGGTGTTTTTCTCGGCCGTCACAGACTGCAATTCAAAACATGCTGAACGTCCAGCAATAACTCCCAAACTAAAGAAACTAGGACAGAAAGACAGAGCTTTTCTGAAACCTCCTAACAGAAGAAAGAAACAGCCCCTGTCACTCAGTCTCTCAAGAATTTCCCTTGCAAGAAAACTAGGAACATTCCTGGTACCTCCTCCTGTGTTTATCTCGGCCGTAGCAGACTGCAATTCAAAACATGCTGAACGTCCAGCAATAACTCCCAAACTAAAGAAACTAGGACAGAAATACAGAGCTTTTCTGAAACCTCCTACCAGAAGAAAGAAACAGCCCCTGTCACTCAGTCTCTCAAGCCTTTTCCCTTGCAAGAAAACTAGGAACATTCCTGGTACCTCCTCAGGTGTTTTTCTCAGCCGTAGCAGACTGCAATTCAGAACATGTTGAACGTCCAGCAATAACTCCCAAACTAAAGAAACTAGGACAGAAAGACTGAGCTTTTCTGAAACCTCCTAACAGAAGAAAGAAACAGCCCCTGTCACTCAGTCTCTCAAGAATTTCCCTTGCAAGAAAACTAGGAACATTCCTGGTACCTCCTCAGGTGTTTTTCTCAGCCGTAGCAGACTGCAATTCAAAACATGCTGAACGTCCAGCAATAACTCCCAAACTAAAGAAACTAGGACAGAAAGACTGAGCTTTTCTGAAACCTCCTAGCAGAAGAAAGAAACAGCCCCTGTCACTCTAGTTCTCAGCCTTTTCCCTTGCAAGAAAGCTAGGAACATTCCTGGTACCTCCTCAGGTGATTTTCTCGGCCGTCGCAGACTGCAATTCAAAACATGCTGAACGTCCAGCAATAACTCCCAAACTAAAGAAACTAGGACAGAAAGACAGAGCTTTTCTGAAACCTCCTAACAGAAGAAAGAAACAGCCCCTGTCACTCTAGCTCTCAGCCTTTTCCCTTGCAAGAAAACTAGGAACATTCCTGGTACCTCCTCAGGTGTTTTTCTCGGCCGTAGCAGACTGCAATTCAAAACATGCTGAACGTCCACCAATAACTCCCAAAGCAAAGAAACTAGGACAGAAAGACAGAGGTTTTCTGAAACCGCCTAACAGAAGAAAGAAACAGCCCCTGTCACTCTAGTTCTCAGCCTTTTCCCTTGCAAGAAAACTAGGAACATTCCTGGTACCTCCTCAGGTGTTTTTCTCGGCCGTAGCAGACTGCAATTCAAAACATGCTGAACGTCCAGCAATAACTCCCAAACTAAAGAAACTGGGACAGAAATACAGAGGTTTTCTGAAACCTCCTACCAGAAGAAAGAAACAGCCCGTGTCACTCAGTCTCTCAAGAATTTCCCTTGCAAGAAAACTAGGAACATTCCTGGTACCTCCTCAGGTGTTTTTCTCGGCCGTCGCAGACTGCAATTCAAAGCATGCTGAACGTCCAGCAATAACTCCCAAACTAAAGAAACTAGGACAGAAATATAGAGCTTTTCTGAAACCCCCTAACAGAAGAAAGAAACAGCCCCTGTCACTCTAGCTCTCAGCCTTTTCCCTTGCAAGAATGTTAGGAACATTCCTAGTACCTCCTCAGGAGATTTTCTCGGACGTAGCAGACTGCAATTCAAAAGATGCTGAATGTCCAGCAATAACTCCCAAACTACTGAAGGTAGGACTGAAAGACATAGCATGTCTGAAACCTCGGAAGGGAACACAGAGTCAGCCCCTGTCCTTCTGGCTCTCAGCCTTTTCCTTTGCAAAAAAACTAGGAACATTCCTGGTTCCTCCTCAGGTGTTTTTCTTGGCCGTAGCACACTTCAATTCAAAACATGCTGAATGTCCACCAATAACTCCCAAACTAAAGAAACTAGGACAGAAAGACAGAGCTTTTAAGAAACATCCTAACAGAAGAAAGAAACAGCCCCTGTTACTCTAGCTCTCAGCCTTTACTTTTGCAACAAAACTAGAAATATTCCTGGTACCACCTCAGGTGTTTTTCTTGGCCCTAGCAGACTGCAATTC
Organism: Hypotaenidia okinawae; assembly: GCA_027925045.1. Lineage (NCBI taxonomy): Eukaryota > Metazoa > Chordata > Aves > Gruiformes > Rallidae > Hypotaenidia > Hypotaenidia okinawae. The sequence continues at coordinate 7,684 of BSDF01000152.1, forward strand.
AAAGCATGCTGAACGTCCAGCAATAACTCCCAAACTAAAGAAACTAGGACAGAAATACAGAGCTTTTCTGAAACCCCCTAACAGAAGAAAGAAACAGCCCCTGTCACTCTAGCTCTCAGCCTTTTCCCTTGCAAGAAAATTAGGAACATTCCTGGTACCTTCTCAGGAGATTTTCTCGGCCGTAGCAGACTGCAATTCAAAAGATGCTGAATGTCCAGCAATAACTCCCAAACTACTGAAGGTAGGACTGAAAGACATAGCATGTCTAAAACTTCGTAAGGGAACACAGAATCAGCCCCTGTCATTCTGGCTCTCAGCCTTTTCCTTTGCAAGAAACCTAGGAACATTCCTGGTACCTCCTCAGGTGTTTTTCTTGGCCCTAGCAGACTGCAATTCAGAACATGTTGAACGTCCAGCAATAACTCCCAAACTAAAGAAACTAAGACAGAAAGACAGAGCTTTTCTGAAACCTCTTACCAGAAGAAAGAAACAGCCCCTGTCACTCAGTCTCTCAAGAATTTCCCTTGCAAGAAACCTAGGAACATTACTGGTACCACCTCAGGTGTTTTTCTCGGCCGTAGCAGACTGCAATTCGAAACATGCTGAACGTCCAGCAATAACTCCCAAACAAAAGAAACTAGGACAGAAATACAGAGGTTTTCTGAAACCTCCTACCAGAAGAAAGAAACAGCCCCTGTCACTCAGTCTCTCAAGAATTTCCCTTGCAAGAAAACTAGGAACATTCCTGGTACCTCCTCAGGTGTTTTTCTTGACCGTAGCACACTGCAATTCAAAACATGCTGAATGTCCACCAATAACTCCCAAACTAAAGAAACTAGGACAGAAAGACAGAGCTTTTCTGAAACCTCCTAACAGAAGAAAGAAACAGCCCCTGTCACTCTAGCTCTTAGCCTCTTCCATTGCAAGAATCCTAAGAAAATTCCTGGTACCTCCTCAGGTGTTTTTCTCAGCCGTAGCAGACTGCAATTCAGAACATATTGAACGTCCAGCAATAACTCCCAAACTGAAGAAACTAAGACAGAAAGACTGAGCTTTTCTGAAACCCCCTAACAGAAGAAAGAAACAGTCCCTGTCACTCAGTCTCTCAAAAATTTCCCTTGCAGAAAACTAGGAACATTCCTGGTACCAACTCAGGTGTTTTTCTCGGCCATAGCAGACTGTAATTCAAAGCATGCTGAACGTCCAGCAATAACTCACAAACTAATGAAACTAGGACAGAAATACAGAGGTTTTCTGAAACCTCCTACCAGAAGAAAGAAACAGCCCCTGTTACTCTAGCTCTCAGCCTTTACTTTTGCAACAAAACTAGAAATATTCCTGGTACATCCTCAGGTGTTTTTCTTGGCCCTAGCAGATTGCAATTCAGAACATGTTGAACGTCCAGCAATAACTCCCAAACTAAAGAAACTAAGACAGAAAGACTGAGCTTTTCTGAAACCCCCTAACAGAAGAAAGAAACAGCCCCTGTCACTCTAGCTCTCAGCCTTTTCCCTTGCAAGAATGTTAGGAACATTCCTAGTACCTCCTCAGGAGATTTTCTCGGACATAGCAGACTGCAATTCAAAACATGCTGAACGTCCAGCAATAACTCCCAAACTAATCAAGGTAGGACTGAAAGACATAGCATGTCTGAAACCTCGGAAGGGAACACAGAGTCAGCCCCTGTCCTTCTGGCTCTCAGCCTTTTCCTTTGCAAAAAAACTAGGAACATTCCTGGTTCCTCCTCAGGTGTTTTTCTTGGCCGTAGCACACTTCAATTCAAAACACGCTGAATGTCCACCAATAACTCCCAAACTAAAGAAACTAGGATAGAAAGACAGAGCTTTTAAGAAACATCCTAACAGAAGAAAGAAACAGCCCCTGTCACTCTAGCTCTTAGCCTTTTCCCTTGCAAGAAAACTAGGAACATTCCTGGTACCTCCTCAGGTGTTTTTCTCAGCCGTACCACACTGCAATTCAAAACATGCTGAACGTCCAGCAATAACTCCCAAACTAAAGAAACTAGGACAGAAAGACAGAGCTTTTCCGAAACCCCCTAAGAGAAGAAAGAAACAGCCCCTGTCACTCAGTCTCTCAAGAATTTCCCTTGCAAGAAAACTAGGAACATTCCTGGTACCTCCTCAGGTGATTTTCTTGGCCGTAGCAGACTGTAATTCAAAGCATGCTGAACGTCCAGCAATAACTCCCAAACTAAAGAAAGCAGGACAGAAATACAGAGCTTTTCTGAAACCCCCTAACAGAAGAAAGAAACAGCCCCTGTCACTCAGTCTCTCAAGAATTTCCCTTGAAAGAAAACTAGGAACAATCCTGGTACCTCCTCAGGTGTTTATCTCGGCCGTAGCAGACTGCAATTCAAAACATGCTGAACGTCCAGAAATAACTCCCAAACTAAAGAAACTAGGGCAGAAATACAGAGGTTTTCTGAAACCTCCTACCAGAAGAAAGAAACAGCCCCTGTCACTCAGTCTCTCAAGAATTTCCCTTGCAAGAAAACTAGGAACATTCCTGGTACCTCCTCAGGTGTTTTTCTTGACCGTAGCACACTGCAATTCAAAACATGCTGAATGTCCACCAATAACTCCCAAACTAAAGAAACTAGGACAGAAAGACAGAGCTTTTCTGAAACCTCCTAACAGAAGAAAGAAACAGCCCCTGTCACTCTAGCTCTTAGCCTTTTCCCTTGCAAGAATCCTAAGAAAATTCCTGGTACCTCCTCAGGTGTTTTTCTCAGCCGTAGCAGACTGCAATTCAGAACATATTGAACGTCCAGCAATAACTCCCAAACTGAAGAAACTAAGACAGAAAGACTGAGCTTTTCTGAAACCCCCTAACAGAAGAAAGAAACAGTCCCTGTCACTCAGTCTCTCAAAAATTTCCCTTGCAAGAAAACTAGGAACATTCCTGGTACCAACTCAGGTGTTTTTATCGGCCATAGCAGACTGTAATTCAAAGCATGCTGAACGTCCAGCAATAACTCACAAACTAATGAAACTAGGACAGAAATACAGAGGTTTTCTGAAACCTCCTACCAGAAGAAAGAAACAGCCCCTGTTACTCTAGCTCTCAGCCTTTACTTTTGCAACAAAACTAGAAATATTCCTGGTACATCCTCAGGTGTTTTTCTTGGCCCTAGCAGATTGCAATTCAGAACATGTTGAACGTCCAGCAATAACTCCCAAACTAAAGAAACTAAGACAGAAAGACTGAGCTTTTCTGAAACCCCCTAACAGAAGAAAGAAACAGCCGCTGTCACTCTAGCTCTCAGCCTTTTCCCTTGCAAGAATGTTAGGAACATTCCTAGTACCTCCTCAGGAGATTTTCTCGGACATAGCAGACTGCAATTCAAAACATGCTGAACGTCCAGCAATAACTCCCAAACTAATCAAGGTAGGACTGAAAGACATAGCATGTCTGAAACCTTGTAAGGGAACACAGAGTCAGCCCCTGTCCTTCTGGCTCTCAGCCTTTTCCTTTGCAAAAAAACTAGGAACATTCCTGGTTCCTCCTCAGGTGTTTTTCTTGGCCGTAGCACACTTCAATTCAAAACACGCTGAATGTCCACCAATAACTCCCAAACTAAAGAAACTAGGATAGAAAGACAGAGCTTTTAAGAAACATCCTAACAGAAGAAAGAAACAGCCCCTGTCACTCTAGCTCTTAGCCTTTTCCCTTGCAAGAAAACTAGGAACATTCCTGGTACCTCCTCAGGTGTTTTTCTCGGCCGTAGCAGACTGCAATTCAAAACATGCTGAACGTCCAGCAATAACTCCCAAACTAAAGAAACTAGGACAGAAAGACAGAGCTTTTCCGAAACCCCCTAACAGAAGAAAGAAACAGCCCCTGTCACTCAGTCTCTCAAGAATTTCCCTTGCAAGAAAACTAGGAACATTCCTGGTACCTCCTCCTGTGTTTATCTCGGCCGTAGCAGACTGCAATTCAAAGCATGCTGAACGTCCAGCAATAACTCCCAAACTAATGAAACTAGGACTGAAAGACAGAGGTTTTCTGAAACCTCCTACTGGAAGAAAGAAACAGCCCCTGTTACTCTAGCTCTCAGCCTTTACTTTTGCAACAAAACTAGAAATATTCCTGGTACATCCTCAGGTGTTTTTCTTGGCCCTAGCAGACTGCAATTCAGAACATGTTGAATGTCCAGCAATAACTCCCAAACTAAAGAAACTAAGACAGAAAGACTGAGCTTTTCTGAAACCCCTAACAGAAGAAAGAAACAGCGCCTGTCACTCAGTCTCTCAAGAATTTCCCTTGCAAGAAACCTAGGAACATTCCTGGTACCACCTCAGGTGTTTTTCTTGGCCTTAGCAGACTGCAATTCAAAGCATGCTGAACGTCCAGCAATAACTCCCAAACTAAAGAAACTAGGACAGAAATACAGAGCTTTTCTGAAACCCCCTAACAGAAGAAAGAAACAGCCCCTGTCACTCTAGCTCTCAGCCTTTTCCCTTGCAAGAATGTTAGGAACATTCCTAGTACCTCCTCAGGAGATTTTCTCGGCTGTCGCAGACTGCAATTCAAAACATGCTGAACGTCCAGCAATAACTCCCAAACTACTGAAGGTAGGACTGAAAGACATAGCATGTCTGAAACCTGTAGGGAACACAGAGTCAGCCCCTGTCCTTCTGGCTCTCAGCCTTTTCCTTTGCAAAAACTAGAACATTCCTGGTTCCCCTCAGGTGTTTCTTGGCCGTAGCACTTCAATTCAAAACATGCTGAATGTCCACCAATAACTCCCAAAGCAAAGAAACTAGGACAGAAAGACAGAGGTTTTCTGAAACCGCCTAACAGAAGAAAGAAACAGCCCCTGTCACTCAGTCTCTCAAGAATTTCCCTTGCAAGAAAACTAGGAACATTCCTGGTACCTCCTCAGGTGTTTTTCTCAGCCGTAGCAGACTGCAATTCAGAACATGTTGAACGTCCAGCAATAACTCCCAAACTAAAGAAACTAGGACAGAAATACAGAGGTTTTCTGAAACCTCCTACCAGAAGAAAGAAACAGCCCCTGTCACTCAGTCTCTCAAGAATTTCCCTTGCAAGAAAACTAGGAACATTCCTGGTACCTCCTCAGGTGTTTTTCTCGGCCGTCGCAGACTGCAATTCAAAGCATGCTGAACGTCCAGCAATAACTCCCAAACTAAAGAAACTAGGACAGAAATATAGAGCTTTTCTGAAACCCCCTAACAGAAGAAAGAAACAGCCCCTGTCACTCTAGCTCTCAGCCTTTTCCCTTGCAAGAATGTTAGGAACATTCCTAGTACCTCCTCAGGAGATTTTCTCGGACGTAGCAGACTGCAATTCAAAAGATGCTGAATGTCCAGCAATAACTCCCAAACTACTGAAGGTAGGACTGAAAGACATAGCATGTCTGAAACCTCGGAAGGGAACACAGAGTCAGCCCCTGTCCTTCTGGCTCTCAGCCTTTTCCTTTGCAAAAAAACTAGGAACATTCCTGGTTCCTCCTCAGGTGTTTTTCTTGGCCGTAGCACACTTCAATTCAAAACATGCTGAATGTCCACCAATAACTCCCAAACTAAAGAAACTAGGACAGAAAGACAGAGCTTTTAAGAAACATCCTAACAGAAGAAAGAAACAGCCCCTGTCACTCTAGCTCTCAGCCTTTACTTTTGCAACAAAACTAGAAATATTCCTGGTACCACCTCAGGTGTTTTTCTTGGCCCTAGCAGACTGCAATTCAAAGCATGCTGAACGTCCAGCAATAACTCCCAAACTAAAGAAACTAGGACAGAAATACAGAGCTTTTCTGAAACCCCCTAACAGAAGAAAGAAACAGCCCCTGTCACTCTAGCTCTCAGCCTTTTCCCTTGCAAGAAAATTAGGAACATTCCTGGTACCTTCTCAGGAGATTTTCTCGGCCGTAGCAGACTGCAATTCAAAAGATGCTGAATGTCCAGCAATAACTCCCAAACTACTGAAGGTAGGACTGAAAGACATAGCATGTCTAAAACTTCGTAAGGGAACACAGAATCAGCCCCTGTCATTCTGGCTCTCAGCCTTTTCCTTTGCAAGAAACCTAGGAACATTCCTGGTACCTCCTCAGGTGTTTTTCTCGGCCCTAGCAGACTGCAATTCAGAACATGTTGAACGTCCAGCAATAACTCCCAAACTAAAGAAACTAAGACAGAAAGACAGAGCTTTTCTGAAACCTCCTACCAGAAGAAAGAAACAGCCCCTGTCACTCAGTCTCTCAAGAATTTCCCTTGCAAGAAACCTAGGAACATTACTGGTACCACCTCAGGTGTTTTTCTCGGCCGTAGCAGACTGCAATTCAAAACATGCTGAACGTCCAGCAATAACTCCCAAACAAAAGAAACTAGGACAGAAATACAGAGGTTTTCTGAAACCTCCTACCAGAAGAAAGAAACAGCCCCTGTCACTCTAGTCTCTCAAGAATTTCCCTTGCAAGAAAACTAGGAACATTCCTGGTACCTCCTCAGGTGTTTTTCTTGACCGTAGCACACTGCAATTCAAAACATGCTGAATGTCCACCAATAACTCCCAAACTAAAGAAACTAGGACAGAAAGACAGAGCTTTTCTGAAACCTCCTAACAGAAGAAAGAAACAGCCCCTGTCACTCTAGCTCTTAGCCTCTTCCATTGCAAGAATCCTAAGAAAATTCCTGGTACCTCCTCAGGTGTTTTTCTCAGCCGTAGCAGACTGCAATTCAGAACATATTGAACGTCCAGCAATAACTCCCAAACTGAAGAAACTAAGACAGAAAGACTGAGCTTTTCTGAAACCCCCTAACAGAAGAAAGAAACAGTCCCTGTCACTCAGTCTCTCAAAAATTTCCCTTGCAAGAAAACTAGGAACATTCCTGGTACCAACTCAGGTGTTTTTCTCGGCCATAGCAGACTGCAATTCAAAGCATGCTGAACGTCCAGCAATAACTCACAAACTAATGAAACTAGGACAGAAATACAGAGGTTTTCTGAAACCTCCTACCAGAAGAAAGAAACAGCCCCTGTTACTCTAGCTCTCAGCCTTTACTTTTGCAACAAAACTAGAAATATTCCTGGTACATCCTCAGGTGTTTTTCTTGGCCCTAGCAGATTGCAATTCAGAACATGTTGAACGTCCAGCAATAACTCCCAAACTAAAGAAACTAAGACAGAAAGACTGAGCTTTTCTGAAACCCCCTAACAGAAGAAAGAAACAGCCCCTGTCACTCTAGCTCTCAGCCTTTTCCCTTGCAAGAATGTTAGGAACATTCCTAGTACCTCCTCAGGAGATTTTCTCGGACATAGCAGACTGCAATTCAAAACATGCTGAACGTCCAGCAATAACTCCCAAACTAATCAAGGTAGGACTGAAAGACATAGCATGTCTGAAACCTCGGAAGGGAACACAGAGTCAGCCCCTGTCCTTCTGGCTCTCAGCCTTTTCCTTTGCAAAAAAACTAGGAACATTCCTGGTTCCTCCTCAGGTGTTTTTCTTGGCCGTAGCACACTTCAATTCAAAACACGCTGAATGTCCACCAATAACTCCCAAACTAAAGAAACTAGGATAGAAAGACAGAGCTTTTAAGAAACATCCTAACAGAAGAAAGAAACAGCCCCTGTCACTCTAGCTCTTAGCCTTTTCCCTTGCAAGAAAACTAGGAACATTCCTGGTACCTCCTCAGGTGTTTTTCTCAGCCGTACCACACTGCAATTCAAAACATGCTGAACGTCCAGCAATAACTCCCAAACTAAAGAAACTAGGACAGAAAGACAGAGCTTTTCCGAAACCCCCTAAGAGAAGAAAGAAACAGCCCCTGTCACTCAGTCTCTCAAGAATTTCCCTTGCAAGAAAACTAGGAACATTCCTGGTACCTCCTCAGGTGATTTTCTTGGCCGTAGCAGACTGTAATTCAAAGCATGCTGAACGTCCAGCAATAACTCCCAAACTAAAGAAAGCAGGACAGAAATACAGAGCTTTTCTGAAACCCCCTAACAGAAGAAAGAAACAGCCCCTGTCACTCAGTCTCTCAAGAATTTCCCTTGAAAGAAAACTAGGAACAATCCTGGTACCTCCTCAGGTGTTTATCTCGGCCGTAGCAGACTGCAATTCAAAACATGCTGAACGTCCAGAAATAACTCCCAAACTAAAGAAACTAGGGCAGAAATACAGAGGTTTTCTGAAACCTCCTACCAGAAGAAAGAAACAGCCCCTGTCACTCAGTCTCTCAAGAATTTCCCTTGCAAGAAAACTAGGAACATTCCTGGTACCTCCTCAGGTGTTTTTCTTGACCGTAGCACACTGCAATTCAAAACATGCTGAATGTCCACCAATAACTCCCAAACTAAAGAAACTAGGACAGAAAGACAGAGCTTTTCTGAAACCTCCTAACAGAAGAAAGAAACAGCCCCTGTCACTCTAGCTCTTAGCCTTTTCCCTTGCAAGAATCCTAAGAAAATTCCTGGTACCTCCTCAGGTGTTTTTCTCAGCCGTAGCAGACTGCAATTCAGAACATATTGAACGTCCAGCAATAACTCCCAAACTGAAGAAACTAAGACAGAAAGACTGAGCTTTTCTGAAACCCCCTAACAGAAGAAAGAAACAGTCCCTGTCACTCAGTCTCTCAAAAATTTCCCTTGCAAGAAAACTAGGAACATTCCTGGTACCAACTCAGGTGTTTTTCTCGGCCATAGCAGACTGTAATTCAAAGCATGCTGAACGTCCAGCAATAACTCCCAAACTAATGAAACTAGGACAGAAATACAGAGGTTTTCTGAAACCTCCTACCAGAAGAAAGAAACAGCCCCTGTTACTCTAGCTCTCAGCCTTTACTTTTGCAACAAAACTAGAAATATTCCTGGTACATCCTCAGGTGTTTTTCTTGGCCCTAGCAGATTGCAATTCAGAACATGTTGAACGTCCAGCAATAACTCCCAAACTAAAGAAACTAAGACAGAAAGACTGAGCTTTTCTGAAACCCCCTAACAGAAGAAAGAAACAGCCGCTGTCACTCTAGCTCTCAGCCTTTTCCCTTGCAAGAATGTTAGGAACATTCCTAGTACCTCCTCAGGAGATTTTCTCGGACATAGCAGACTGCAATTCAAAACATGCTGAACGTCCAGCAATAACTCCCAAACTAATCAAGGTAGGACTGAAAGACATAGCATGTCTGAAACCTTGTAAGGGAACACAGAGTCAGCCCCTGTCCTTCTGGCTCTCAGCCTTTTCCTTTGCAAAAAAACTAGGAACATTCCTGGTTCCTCCTCAGGTGTTTTTCTTGGCCGTAGCACACTTCAATTCAAAACACGCTGAATGTCCACCAATAACTCCCAAACTAAAGAAACTAGGATAGAAAGACAGAGCTTTTAAGAAACATCCTAACAGAAGAAAGAAACAGCCCCTGTCACTCTAGCTCTTAGCCTTTTCCCTTGCAAGAAAACTAGGAACATTCCTGGTACCTCCTCAGGTGTTTTTCTCGGCCGTAGCAGACTGCAATTCAAAACATGCTGAACGTCCAGCAATAACTCCCAAACTAAAGAAACTAGGACAGAAAGACAGAGCTTTTCCGAAACCCCCTAAGAGAAGAAAGAAACAGCCCCTGTCACTCAGTCTCTCAAGAATTTCCCTTGCAAGAAAACTAGGAACATTCCTGGTACCTCCTCCTGTGTTTATCTCGGCCGTAGCAGACTGCAATTCAAAGCATGCTGAACGTCCAGCAATAACTCCCAAACTAATGAAACTAGGACTGAAAGACAGAGGTTTTCTGAAACCTCCTACTGGAAGAAAGAAACAGCCCCTGTTACTCTAGCTCTCAGCCTTTACTTTTGCAACAAAACTAGAAATATTCCTGGTACATCCTCAGGTGTTTTTCTTGGCCCTAGCAGACTGCAATTCAGAACATGTTGAATGTCCAGCAATAACTCCCAAACTAAAGAAACTAAGACAGAAAGACTGAGCTTTTCTGAAACCCCCTAACAGAAGAAAGAAACAGCGCCTGTCACTCAGTCTCTCAAGAATTTCCCTTGCAAGAAACCTAGGAACATTCCTGGTACCACCTCAGGTGTTTTTCTTGGCCTTAGCAGACTGCAATTCAAAGCATGCTGAACGTCCAGCAATAACTCCCAAACTAAAGAAACTAGGACAGAAATACAGAGCTTTTCTGAAACCCCCTAACAGAAGAAAGAAACAGCCCCTGTCACTCTAGCTCTCAGCCTTTTCCCTTGCAAGAATGTTAGGAACATTCCTAGTACCTCCTCAGGAGATTTTCTCGGCCGTCGCAGACTGCAATTCAAAACATGCTGAACGTCCAGCAATAACTCCCAAACTACTGAAGGTAGGACTGAAAGACATAGCATGTCTGAAACCTCGTAAGGGAACACAGAGTCAGCCCCTGTCCTTCTGGCTCTCAGCCTTTTCCTTTGCAAAAAACTAGGAACATTCCTGGTTCCTCCTCAGGTGTTTTTCTTGGCCGTAGCACACTTCAATTCAAAACATGCTGAATGTCCACCAATAACTCCCAAACTAAAGAAACTAGGACAGAAAGACAGAGCTTTTAAGAAACATCCTAACAGAAGAAAGAAACAGCCCCTGTTACTCTAGCTCTCAGCCTTTACTTTTGCAACAAAACTAGAAATATTCCTGGTACCACCTCAGGTGTTTTTCTTGGCCCTAGCAGACTGCAATTCAAAGCATGCTGAACGTCCAGCAATAACTCCCAAACTAAAGAAACTAGGACAGAAATACAGAGCTTTTCTGAAACCCCCTAACAGAAGAAAGAAACAGCCCCTGTCACTCTAGCTCTCAGCCTTTTCCCTTGCAAGAAAATTAGGAACATTCCTGGTACCTTCTCAGGAGATTTTCTCGGCCGTTGCAGACTGCAATTCAAAAGATGCTGAATGTCCAGCAATAACTCCCAAACTACTGAAGGTAGGACTGAAAGACATAGCATGTCTAAAACTTCGTAAGGGAACACAGAATCAGCCCCTGTCATTCTGGCTCTCAGCCTTTTCCTTTGCAAGAAACCTAGGAACATTCCTGGTACCTCCTCAGGTGTTTTTCTCAGCAGTAGCAGACTGCAATTCAGAACATGTTGAACGTCCAGCAATAACTCCCAAACTAAAGAAACTAAGACAGAAAGACAGAGCTTTTCTGAAACCTCTTACCAGAAGAAAGAAACAGCCCCTGTCACTCAGTCTCTCAAGAATTTCCCTTGCAAGAAAACTAGGAACATTACTGGTACCACCTCAGGTGTTTTTCTCGGCCGTAGCAGACTGCAATTCAAAACATGCTGAACGTCCAGCAATAACTCCCAAACAAAAGAAACTAGGACAGAAATACAGAGGTTTTCTGAAACCTCCTACCAGAAGAAAGAAACAGCCCCTGTCACTCAGTCTCTCAAGAATTTCCCTTGCAAGAAAACTAGGAACATTCCTGGTACCTCCTCAGGTGTTTTTCTTGACCGTAGCACACTGCAATTCAAAACATGCTGAATGTCCACCAATAACTCCCAAACTAAAGAAACTAGGACAGAAAGACAGAGCTTTTCTGAAACCTCCTAACAGAAGAAAGAAACAGCCCCTGTCACTCTAGCTCTTAGCCTTTTCCCTTGCAAGAATCCTAAGAAAATTCCTGGTACCTCCTCAGGTGTTTTTCTCAGCCGTAGCAGACTGCAATTCAGAACATATTGAACGTCCAGCAATAACTCCCAAACTGAAGAAACTAAGACAGAAAGACTGAGCTTTTCTGAAACCCCCTAACAGAAGAAAGAAACAGTCCCTGTCACTCAGTCTCTCAAAAATTTCCCTTGCAAGAAAACTAGGAACATTCCTGGTACCAACTCAGGTGTTTTTATCGGCCATAGCAGACTGTAATTCAAAGCATGCTGAACGTCCAGCAATAACTCACAAACTAATGAAACTAGGACAGAAATACAGAGGTTTTCTGAAACCTCCTACCAGAAGAAAGAAACAGCCCCTGTTACTCTAGCTCTCAGCCTTTACTTTTGCAACAAAACTAGAAATATTCCTGGTACATCCTCAGGTGTTTTTCTTGGCCCTAGCAGATTGCAATTCAGAACATGTTGAACGTCCAGCAATAACTCCCAAACTAAAGAAACTAAGACAGAAAGACTGAGCTTTTCTGAAACCCCCTAACAGAAGAAAGAAACAGCCGCTGTCACTCTAGCTCTCAGCCTTTTCCCTTGCAAGAATGTTAGGAACATTCCTAGTACCTCCTCAGGAGATTTTCTCGGACATAGCAGACTGCAATTCAAAACATGCTGAACGTCCAGCAATAACTCCCAAACTAATCAAGGTAGGACTGAAAGACATAGCATGTCTGAAACCTCGGAAGGGAACACAGAGTCAGCCCCTGTCCTTCTGGCTCTCAGCCTTTTCCTTTGCAAAAAAACTAGGAACATTCCTGGTTCCTCCTCAGGTGTTTTTCTTGGCCGTAGCACACTTCAATTCAAAACACGCTGAATGTCCACCAATAACTCCCAAACTAAAGAAACTAGGATAGAAAGACAGAGCTTTTCAGAAACATCCTAACAGAAGAAAGAAACAGCCCCTGTCACTCTAGCTCTTAGCCTTTTCCCTTGCAAGAAAACTAGGAACATTCCTGGTACCTCCTCAGGTGTTTTTCTCAGCCGTAGCACACTGCAATTCAAAACATGCTGAACGTCCAGCAATAACTCCCAAACTAAAGAAACTAGGACAGAAAGACAGAGGTTTTCCGAAACCCCCTAAGAGAAGAAAGAAACAGCCCCTGTCACTCAGTCTCTCAAGAATTTCCCTTGCAAGAAAACTAGGAACATTCCTGGTACCTCCTCAGGTGATTTTCTTGGCCGTAGCAGACTGTAATTCAAAGCATGCTGAACGTCCAGCAATAACTCCCAAACTAAAGAAAGCAGGACAGAAATACAGAGCTTTTCTGAAACCCCCTAACAGAAGAAAGAAACAGCCCCTGTCACTCAGTCTCTCAAGAATTTCCCTTGCAAGAAAACTAGGAACAATCCTGGTACCTCCTCAGGTGTTTATCTCGGCCGTAGCAGACTGCAATTCAAAACATGCTGAACGTCCAGAAATAACTCCCAAACAAAAGAAACTAGGGCTGAAAGACAGAGGTTTTCTGAAACCTCCTACCAGAAGAAAGAAACAGCCCCTGTCACTCAGTCTCTCAAGAATTTCCCTTGCAAGAAAACTAGGAACATTCCTGGTACCTCCTCCTGTGTTTATCTCGGCCGTAGCAGACTGCAATTAAAAGCATGCTAAACGTCCAGCAATAACTCCCAAACTAATGAAACTAGGACAGAAATACAGAGGTTTTCTGAAACCTCCTACTGGAAGAAAGAAACAGCCCCTGTTACTCTAGCTCTCAGCCTTTACTTTTGCAACAAAACTAGAAATATTCCTGGTACATCCTCAGGTGTTTTTCTTGGCCCTAGCAGACTGCAATTCAGAACATGTTGAATGTCCAGCAATAACTCCCAAACTAAAGAAACTAAGACAGAAAGACTGAGCTTTTCTGAAACCCCTAACAGAAGAAAGAAACAGCGCCTGTCACTCAGTCTCTCAAGAATTTCCCTTGCAAGAAACCTAGGAACATTCCTGGTACCACCTCAGGTGTTTTTCTTGGCCTTAGCAGACTGCAATTCAAAGCATGCTGAACGTCCAGCAATAACTCCCAAACTAAAGAAACTAGGACAGAAATACAGAGCTTTTCTGAAACCCCCTAACAGAAGAAAGAAACAGCCCCTGTCACTCTAGCTCTCAGCCTTTTCCCTTGCAAGAAAATTAGGAACATTCCTGGTACCTTCTCAGGAGATTTTCTCGGCCGTAGGAGACTGCAATTCAAAAGATGCTGAATGTCCAGCAATAAGTCCCAAACTACTGAAGGTAGGACTGAAAGACATAGCATGTCTAAAACTTCGTAAGGGAACACAGAATCAGCCCCTGTCATTCTGGCTCTCAGCCTTTTCCTTTGCAAGAAACCTAGGAACATTCCTGGTACCTCCTCAGGTGTTTTTCTCGGCCGTAGCAGACTGCAATTCAGAACATGTTGAACGTCCAGCAATAACTCCCAAACTAAAGAAACTAAGACAGAAAGACTGAGCTTTTCTGAAACCTCCTACCTGAAGAAAGAAACAGCCCCTGTCACTCAGTCTCTCAAGAATTTCCCTTGCAAGAAAACTAGGAACATTACTGGTACCTCCTCCTGTGTTTATCTCGGCCGTAGCAGACTGCAATTCAAAACATGCTGAACGTCCAGCAATAACTCCCAAACAAAAGAAACTAGGACAGAAATACAGAGGTTTTCTGAAACCTCCTACCAGAAGAAAGAAACAGCCCCTGTCACTCAGTCTCTCAAGAATTTCCCTTGCAAGAAAACTAGGAACATTCCTAGTACCTCCTCAGGTGTTTTTCTCAGCCGTAGCAGACAGCAATTCAGAACATATTGAACGTCCAGCAATAACTCCCAAACTGAAGAAACTAAGACAGAAAGACTGAGATTTTCTGAAACCCCCTAACAGAAGAAAGAAACAGCCCCTGTCACTCAGTCTCTCAAAAATTTCCCTTGCAAGAAAACTAGGAACATTCCTGGTACCTCCTCAGGTGTTTTTCTCGGCCATAGCAGACTGCAATTCAAAGCATGCTGAACGTCCAGCAATAACTCCCAAACTAATGAAACTAGGACAGAAATACAGAGGTTTTCAGAAACCTCCTACCAGAAGAAAGAAACAGCCCCTGTCACTCTAGCTCTTAGCCTTTTCCCTTGCAAGAAACCTAGGAACATTCCTGGTACCTCCTCAGGTGTTTTTCTCAGCCGTAGCACACTGCAATTCAAAACATGTTGAACGTCCAGCAATAACTCCCAAACTAAAGAAACTAAGACAGAAAGACTGAGCTTTTCTGAAACCTCCTACCAGAAGAAAGAAACAACCCCTGTCACTCAGTCTCTCAAGAATTTCCCTTGCAAGAAAACTAGGAACATTCCTGGTACCTCCTCAGGTGTTTTTCTTGGCCGTAGCAGACTGCAATTCAAAACATGCTGAACGTCTAGCAATAACTCCCAAACTAAAGAAACCAGGACAGAAATACAGAGCTTTTCTGAAACCTCCTACCAGAAGAAAGAAACAGCCCCTGTCACTCAGTCTCTCAAGAATTTCCCTTGCAAGAAAACTAGGAACATTCCTGGTACCACCTCAGGTGTTTTTCTCGGCCGTATCAGACTGCAATTCAGAACATGCTGAATGTCCAGCAATAACCCCTAAACTAAAGAAACGAGGACAGAAATACAGAGCTTTTCTGAAACCTCCTAACAGAGGAAAGAAACAGCCATTGTCATTCTGGCTCTCAGCCTTTTCCCTTGCAAGAAACCTAGGAACATTCCTGGTACCTCCTAAGTTTTATTTCTCGGCCGTAGCAGACAGCAATTCAAAACATGCTGAACGTCCAGCAATAACTCCCAAACTAAAGAAACTAGGACAGAAATATAGAGCTTTTCTGAAACCCCCTAACAGAAGAAAAAAACAGCCCCTGTCACTCTAGCTCTCAGCCTTTTCCCTTGCAAGAATCCTAGGAACATTCCTGGTACCTCCTCAGGTGTTTTTCTTGACCGTAGCACACTGCTATTCAAAACATGCTGAATGTCCAGCAATAACTCGCAAACTAAAGAAACTAGGACCGAAAGAGAGAGCTTTTCTGAAATCTCCTAACAGAAGAAAGAAACAGCCCTTGTCACTCTAGCTCTTAGCCTTTTCCCTTGCAAGAATCCTAGGAACATTCCTGGTACCTCCTCAGGTGTTTTTCTCAGCCGTAGCAGACTGCAATTCAAAACATGCTGAACGTCCAGCAATAACTCCCAAACTGAAGAAACTAGGACAGAAAGACTGAGCTTTTCTGAAACCCCCTAACAGAAGAAAGAAACAGCCCCTGTCACTCAGTCTCTCAAGAATTTCCCTTGCAAGAAAACTAGGAACATTCCTGGTACCTCCTCCTGTGTTTATCTCAGCCGTAGCAGACTGCAATTCAAAACATGCTGAACGTCCAGAAATAACTCCCAAACTAAAGAAAATAGGACAGAAATACAGAGGTTTTCAGAAACCTCCTAGTAGAAGAAAGAAACAGCCCCTGTCACTCTAGCTCTTAGCCTTTTCCCTTGCAGGAAACCTAGGAACATTCCTGGTACCTCCTCAGGTGTTTTTCTCAGCCGTAGGAGACTGCAATTCAGAACATGTTGAACGTCCAGCAATAACTCCCAAACAAAAGAAACTAAGACAGAAAGACTGAGCTTTTCTGAAACCTCATACCAGAAGAAAGAAACAGCCCCTGTCACTCTAGCTCTCAGCCCTTTCACTTGCAAGAAAACTAGGAAAATTCCTGGTACCACCTCAGGTGTTTTTCTCGGCCGTTGCAGACTGCAATTCAAAACATGCTGAACGTCCAGCAATAACTCCCAAACTAAAGAAACTAGGACAGAAATACAGAGGTTTTCTGAAACCTCCTACCAGAAGAAAGAAACAGCCCCTGTCACTCTAGCTCTCAGCCTTTTCCCTTGCAAGAAAATTAGGAACATTCCTGGTACCTCCTCAGGAGATTTTCTTGGCCATAGCAGACTGCAATTCAAAAGATGCTGAACGTCCAGCAATAACTCCCAAACTACTGAAGGTAGGACTGAAAGACATAGCATGTCTAAAACTTCGTAAGGGAACAAAGAAGCAGCCCCTGTCACTCTGGTTCTCAGCCTTTCCACTTGCAAGAAAACTAGGAACATTCCTGGTACCTCCTCAGGTGTTTTTCTCGGCCGTCGCAGACTGCAATTCAAAACATGCTGAACGTCCAGCAATAACTCCCAAACTTAAGAAACTAGGAAACAAAGACTGAGCTTTTCAGAAACCTCCTAGCAGAAGAAAGAAACAGCCCCTGTCACTCTAGCTCTTAGCCTTTTCCCTTGCAAGAAACCTAGGAACATTCCTGGTACATCCTCAGGTGTTTTTCTCAGCCGTAGCAGACTGCAATTCAGAACATGTTGAACGTCCAGCAATAACTCCCAAACTAAAGAAACTAGGACAGAAATACCGAGGTTTTCTGAAACCTCCTAACAGAAGAAAGAAACAGCCCCTGTCACTCAGTCTCTCAAGAATTTCCCTTGCAAGAAAACTAGGAACATTCCTGGTACCTCCTCCTGTGTTTATCTCGGCCGTAGCAGACTGCAATTCAAAACATGCTGAACGTCCAGCAATAACTCCCAAACTAAAGAAACTAGGACAGAAAGACAGAGCTTTTCTGAAACCTCTTACCAGAAGAAAGAAACAGCCCCTGTCACTCAGTCTCTCAAGAATTTCCCTTGCAAGAAAACTAGGAACATTCCTGGTACCTCCTCCTGTGTTTATCTCGGCCGTAGCAGACTGCAATTCAAAACATGCTGAACGTCCAGCAATAACTCCCAAACAAAAGAAACTAGGACAGAAAGACAGAGCTTTTCAGAAACCGCCTAACAGAAGAAAGAAACAGCCCCTGTCACTCAGTCTCTCAAGAATTTCCCTTGCAAGAAAACTAGGAACATTCCTGGTACCTCCTCCTGTGTTTATCTCGGCCGTAGCAGACTGCAATTCAAAACATGCTGAACGTCCAGCAATAACTCCCAAACTAAAAAACTAGGACAGAAAGACAGAGCTTTTCTGAAACCCCCTAACAGAAGAAAGAAACAGCCCCTGTCACTCTAGCTCTCAGCCTTTTCCCTTGCAAGAAAACTAGGAACATTCCTGGTACCTCCTCAGGTGTTTTTCTTGACCGTAGCACACTGCAATTCAAAACATGCTGAATGTCCACCAATAACTCCCAAACTAAAGAAACTAGGACAGAAAGACAGAGCTTTTCTGAAACCTCCTAACAGAAGAAAGAAACAGCCCCTGTCACTCTAGCTCTCAGCCTTTTCCCTTGCAAGAAACCTAGGAACATTCCTGGTACCTCCTCAGGTGTTTTTCTCAGCCGTAGCAGACTGCAATTCAGAACATATTGAACGTCCAGCAATAACTCCCAAACTGAAGAAACTAAGACAGAAATACAGAGGTTTTCTGAAACCTCCTAACAGAAGAAAGAAACAGCCCCTGTTACTCTAGCTCTCAGCCTTTACTTTTGCAACAAAACTAGAAATATTCCTGGTACATCCTGAGGTGGTTTTTTTGGCCCTAGCAGACTGAAATTCAGAACATATTGAATGTCCAGAAATAACTCCCAAACTAAAGAAACTAAGACAGAAAGACTGAGCTTTTCAGAAACCTCCTACCTGAAGAAAGAAACAGCCCCTGTCACTCAGTCTCTCAAGAATTTCCCTTGCAAGAAAACTAGGAACATTCCTGGTACCTCCTCAGGTGTTTTTCTCGGCCGTCGCAGACTGCGATTCAAAACATGCTGAACGTCCAGGAATAACTCCCAAACTAATCAAGGTAGGACTGAAAGACATAGCATGTCTGAAACCTCGCAAGGGAACACAGAATCAGCCCCTGTCCTTCTGGCTCTCAGCCTTTTCCTTTGCAAGAAAACTAGGAACATTCCTGGTACCTCCTCAGGTGTTTTTCTCAGCCGTAGCAGACTGCAATTCAGAACATGTTGAACGTCCAGCAATAACACCCAAACTAAAGAAACTAGGACAGAAAGACAGAGCTTTTCCGAAACCTCGTAACAGAACAAAGAAACAGCCCCTGTCATTCTGGCTCTCAGCCTTTTCCCTTGCAAGAAACCTAGGAACATTCCTGGTACCTCCTAAGGTTTATTTCTCGGCCGTAGCAGACTGCAATTCAAAACATGTTGAACGTCCAGCAATAACTCCCAAACTACTGAATGTAGGACAGAAAGACATAGCATGTCTGAAACCTCGTAAGGGAACACAGAAGCAGCCCCTGTCATTCTGGCTCTCAGCCTTTTCCTTTGCAAGAAAACTAGAAACATTCCTGGTACATCCTCAGGTGTTTTTCTCAGCCGTAGCACACTGCAATTCAGAGCATGCTGAACGTCCAGCAATAACTCCCAAACTAAAGAAACTAGGACAGAAATACAGAGGTTTTCTGAAATTGCCTAACAGAAGAAAGAAACAGCCCCTGTCACTCAGTCTCTCAAGAATTTCCCTAGGAAGAAAACTAGGAACATTCCTGGCACCTCCTCATGAGATTTTCTCGGCCGTAGCAGACTGCAATTCAAAACATGCTGAACGTCCAGCAATATCTCCCAAACTAATGAAAGTAGGACTGAAATACATAGCATGTCTGAAACCTCATAAGGGAACACAGAATCAGCCCCGGTCGTTCTGCCTCTCAGCCTTTTTTTTTGCAACAAAACTAGATTTTCTCATGCAATTAAGAACATGTTGAACGTCCAGCAAAAACTCCCAAACTGAAGAAATGAGACAGAAAGACTGAGCTTTTCTGAAACCTCCTAGCAGAAGAAAGAAACAGGCCCTGTTACTCTAGCTCTCAAGAATTTCCCTTGCAAGAAAACTAGGAACATTCCTGCTACCTCCTCAGGTGTTTTTCTCGTCCATAGCAGACTGCAATTCAAAGCATGCTGAATGTCCAGCAATAACTCCCAAACTAAAGAAACTAGGACAGAAAGACAGAGCTTTTCTGAAACCTCCTAACAGAAGAAAGAAACAGGCCCTGTTACTCTAGCTCTCAGCCTTTTCTTTTGCAACAATACTAGAAATATTCCTGATACATCCTCAGGTGATTTTCTCAGCCGTCGCAGACTGCAATTCAGAACATGTTGAACGTCCAGCAATAACTCCCAAACTAAAGAAACTAAGACAGAAAGACTGAGCTTTTCAGAAACCTCCTACCAGAAGAAAGAAACAGCCCCTGTCACTCAGTCTCTCAAGAATTTCCCTTGCAAGAAAACTAGGAACATTCCTGATCCCTCTTCAGGTGTTTTTCTCGGCAGTAGCAAACTGCAATTCAGAGTATGCTGAACGTCCAGCAATAACTCCCAAACTAAAGAAACTAGGACAGAAAGACAGAGGTTTTCTGAAACCTCCTACCAGAAGAAAGAAACAGCCCCTGTCACTCAGTCTCTCAAGAATTTCCCTTGCAAGAAAACTAGGAACATTCCTGGTACCTCCTCCTGTGTTTATCTCGGCCGTAGCAGACTGCAATTCAAAACATTCTGAAAGTCCAGCAATAAATCCCAAACAAAAGAAACTAGGACAGAAAGACAGAGCATTTCTGAAACCTCATACCAGAAGAAAGAAACAGCCCCTGTCACTCAGTCTCTCAAGAATTTCCCTTGGAAGAAAACTAGGAACATTCCTGGTACCTCCTCAGGTGTTTATCTCGGCCGTCGCAGACTGCAATTCAAAACATGCTGAACGTCCAGAAATAATAACCAAACTAAAGAAACTAGGACAGAAATACAGAGCTTTTCTGAAACCCCCTAACAGAAGAAAGAAACAGCCCCTGTCACTCTAGCTCTCAGCCTTTTCCCTTGCAAGAAAGTTAGGAACATTCCTGGTACCTCCTCAGGAGATTTTCTCGGACGTAGCAGACTGCACTTCAAAACATGCTGAACGTCCAGCAATAACTCAAAAACTAATGAAGGTAGGACTGAAAGATATAGCATGTCTGAAACCTCGCAAGGGAACACAGAGTCAGCCCCTGTCCTTCTGGCTCTCAGCCTTTTCCTTTGCAAGAAAAATAGGAACATTCCTGGTACCTCCTCAGGTGTTTTTTTTGGCCGTAGCACACTTCAATTCAAAACATGCTTAACGTGCAGCAATAACTCCCAAACTAAAGAACCTAAGACAGAAAGACTGAGCTTTTCTGAAACCCCCTAACAGAAGAAAGAAACAGCCCCTGTCACTCAGTCTCTCAAGAATTTCCCTTGGAAGAAAACTAGGGACATTCCTGGTACCTCCTCAGGTGTTTATCTCGGCCGTAG
Source organism: Hypotaenidia okinawae (assembly GCA_027925045.1). Lineage (NCBI taxonomy): Eukaryota > Metazoa > Chordata > Aves > Gruiformes > Rallidae > Hypotaenidia > Hypotaenidia okinawae. The sequence continues at coordinate 28,606 of BSDF01000152.1, forward strand.
CAGACTGCAATTCAAAACATGCTGAACGTCCAGAAATAACTCCAAAACTAAAGACAGTATAACAGAAAGACAGAGCTTTTCTGAAACCGCCTAACAGTAGAAAGAAACAGCCTATGCCACTCTAGCTCTCAGCCTTTTCCCTTGCAAGAAAACTAGGATCATTCCTGGTAACTCCTCAGGAGATTTTCTCGGCCGTAGCAGACTGCAATTCAAAACATGCTGAACGTCCAGCAATAACTCCCAAACTAAAGAAACTAGGACAGAAATACAGAGCTTTTCTGAAACCGCCTAACAGAAGAAAGAAACAGCCCCTGTCACTCAGTCTCTCAAGAATTTCCCTTGCAAGAAAACTAGGAACATTCCTGGTACCTCCTCAGGTGTTTTTCTCAGCAGTAGCAGACTGCAATTCAGAACATGTTGAACGTCCAGCAATAACACCCAAACTAAAGAAACTAGGACAGAAAGACAGAGCTTTTCCGAAACCTCGTAACAGAACAAAGAAACAGCCCCTGTCATTCTGGCTCTCAGCCTTTTCCCTTGCAAGAAACCTAGGAACATTCCTGGTACCTCCTAAGGTTTATTTCTCGGCCGTAGCAGACTGCAATTCAAAACATGTTGAACGTCCAGCAATAACTCCCAAACTACTGAATGTAGGACAGAAAGACATAGCATGTCTGAAACCTCGTAAGGGAACACAGAAGCAGCCCCTGTCATTCTGGCTCTCAGCCTTTTCCTTTGCAAGAAAACTAGAAACATTCCTGGTACATCCTCAGGTGTTTTTCTCAGCCGTAGCACACTGCAATTCAGAGCATGCTGAACGTCCAGCAATAACTCCCAAACTAAAGAAACTAGGACAGAAATACAGAGGTTTTCTGAAATTGCCTAACAGAAGAAAGAAACAGCCCCTGTCACTCAGTCTCTCAAGAATTTCCCTAGGAAGAAAACTAGGAACATTCCTGGCACCTCCTCATGAGATTTTCTCGGCCGTAGCAGACTGCAATTCAAAACATGCTGAACGTCCAGCAATATCTCCCAAACTAATGAAAGTAGGACTGAAATACATAGCATGTCTGAAACCTCATAAGGGAACACAGAAGCAGCCCCGGTCGTTCTGCCTCTCAGCCTTTTTTTTTGCAACAAAACTAGAAATATTCCTGGTACATCCTCAGGTGTTTTTCTCGGCCGTAGCAGACTGCAATTCAAAACATGCTGAAGGTCCAGGACTAACTCCCAAACTAAAAAACTAGGATAGAAAGACAGAGCTTTTCTGAAACCTCTTACCAGAAGAAAGAAACAGCCCCTGTCACTCTAGCTCTCAGCCTTTTCCGTTCCTAGAAACCGAGGAACATTCCTGGTACCTCCTCAGGTGTTTTCCTCATCAGTAGCAGACTGCAATTCAGAACATGTTGAACGTCCAGCAATAACTCCCAGACTAAAGAAACTAGGAAAGAAATAGAGAGCTTTTCTGAAACCCCCTAACAGAAGAAAAAACCAGCCCCTGTCACTCTAGCTCTCAGCCTTTTCCCTTGCAAGAAAATTAGGAACATTCCTGGCACCTCCTCAGGAGATATTCTCGGCCGTAGCAGACTGCAATTCAAAACATGCTGAACGTCCAGCAATAACTCCCAAACTACTGAAGGTAGGACTGAAAGACATAGCATGCCTGAAACCTCGTAAGGGAACACAGAATCAGCCCCTGTCCTTCTGGCTCTCAGCCTTTTCCTTTGCAAGAAAACTAGGAACATTCCTGGTACCTCCTCAGGTGTTTTTCTCGGCCGTCGCAGACTGCAATTCAAAACATGCTGAACGTCCAGCAATAACTCCCAAACTAAAGAAACTAGGACAGAAAGACATAGCATGTCTGAAACCTCGTAAGGCAACACAGAAGCTGCCCCGGTCACTCTGCCTCTCAGCCTTTTCCTTTGCAAGAATACTAGAAACATTCCTGGTACATCCTCAGGTGTTTTTCTCGGCCGTAGCAGACTGCAATTCAGAGCATGCTGAACGTCCAGCAATAACTCCCAAACTAAAGAAACTATGACAGAAAGACAGAGCTTTTCTGAAAACTCCTACCAGAAGAAAGAAACAGCCCCTGTCACTCAGTCTCTCAAGAATTTCCCTTGCAAGAAAACTAGGAACATTCCTGGTACTTCCTCCTGTGTTTATCTCGGCCGTAGCAGACTTCAATTCAAAACATGCTGAACGTCCAGCAATAACTCCCAAACTAAAGAAACTATGACAGAAATACAGAGCTTTTCTGAAACCTCTTACCAGAAGAAAGAAACAGCCCCTGTCACTCAGTCTCTCAAGAATTTCCCTTGCAAGAAAACTAGGAACATTCCTGGTAGCTCCTCAGGTGTTTTTCCCGGCCGTAGCAGACTGCAATTCAAAACATGCTGAACGTCCAGCAATAACTCCCAAACTAAAGAAATTACGAAAGAAAGAGAGAGCTTTTTCGAAACCGCCTAGCAGAAGAAAGAAACAGCCCCTGTCTCTGAGTCTTTCAAGAATTTCCCTTGCAAGAAACCTAGGAACATTCCTGGTACGTCCTCAGGTGTTTTTCTCAGCCGTAAAAGACTGCAATTCAGAACATGTTGAACGTCCAGCAATATCTCCCAAACTAAAGAAACTAGGACAGAAAGACAGAGCTTTTCTGAAACCTCCTAACAGAAGAAAGAAACAGCCCCTGTCACTCAGTCACTCAAGAATTTCCCTAGGAAGAAAACTAGGAACATTCCTGGCACCTCCTCAGGTGATTTTCTCGCCCTAGCAGACTGCAATACAAAACATGCTGAACGTCCAGCAATAACCCCCAAACTAAAGAATCTAGTTCTGAAAGACAGAGGTTTTCCCGAAACCTCCTAACAGAAGAAAGAAACAGCCCCTGTCATTCTGGCTCTCAGCCTTTTCCCTTGCAAGTAACCTAGAAACATTCCTGGTACCTAATAAGGTTTATTTCTCGGCCGTGAGAGAATGCAATTCAAAACCTGTGGAACGTCCAGCAATAACTCCCAAACTAAAGAAATTACGAAAGAAAGAGAGAGCTTTTTCGAAACCGCCTAAAAGAAGAAAGAAACAGCCCCTATCACTCTAGCTCTCAGCCTTTTCCCTTGCAAGAAAATTAGGAACATTCCTGGTACCTCGCAAGGAGATTTTCTCGGCCGTAGCAGACTGCAATTCAAAACATGCTGAACGTCCAGCAATAACTCCCAAACTAATGAAGGTAGGACTGAAAGACATAGCATGTCTGAAACCTCGTAAGGGAACACAGAAGCAGCCCCTGTCATTCTGGCTCTCAGCCTTTTCCTTTGCAAGAAAACTAGGAACATTCCTGGTACCTCCTCAGGTGTTTTTCTCGGCCGTAGCAGACTGCAATTCAAAACATGCTGAACGTCCAGCAATAACTCCCAAACTAGAGAAACTAGGACAGAAAGACAGAGGTTTTCCGAAAACTCCTAACAGAAGAAAGAAACAGCCCCTGTCATTCTGGCTGTCAACCTTTTCCCTTGCAAGTAACCGAGAAACATTCCTGGTACCTCCTAAGGTTTATTTCTCGGCCGTAGCAGACTGCAATTGAAAACATGTTCAACGTCCAGCAATAACTCCCAAACTAAAGAAATTACGAAAGAAAGAGAGAGCTTTTTCGAAACCGCCTAAAAGAAGAAAGAAACAGCCCCTGTCACTCTAGCTCTCAGCCTTTTACCTTGCAAGAAAATTAGGAACATTCCTGGTACCTCCTCAGGAGATTTTCTCGGACGTAGCAGACTGCAATTCAAAACATGCTGAACGTCCAGCGATAACTCCCAAACTAATGAAGGTAGGACTGAAAGACATAGCATGTCTGAAACCTCGTAAGGGAACACAGAAGCAGCCCCTGTCCTTCTGGCTCTCAGCCTTTTCCTTTGCAAGAAAACTAGGAACATTCCTGGTACCTCCTCAGGTGTTTTTCTTGGCCGTAGCACACTGCAATTCAAAACATGCTGAACGTCCAGCAATAACTCCCAAACTAAAGAAAATAGGACAGAAATACAGAGGTTTTCAGAAACCTCCTACCTGAAGAAAGAAACAGCCCCTGTTACTCTAGGACTCAGCCTTTTCTTTTGCAACAAAACTAGAAATATTCCTGGTACATCCTCAGGTGTTTTTCTTGGCCCTAGCAGACTGCAATTCAGAACATGTTAAACGTCCAGCAATAACTCCCTAACTAAAGAAACTAGGACAGAAAGACTGAGCTTTTCTGAAACCCCCTAACAGAAGAAAGAAACAGCGCCTGTCACTCAGTCTCTCAAGAATTTCCCTTGCAAGAAACCTAGGAACATTCCTGGTACCACCTCAGGTGTTTTTCTCGGCCATCGCAGACTGCAATTCAAAACATGCTGAGCGTCCAGCAATAACTCCCAATCTAAAGAAACTAGGACTGAAAGACAGAGGTTTTCCGAAACCGCCAAACAGAAGAAAGAAACAGCTTCTCCCACTCTATCTCTCAGTCTATTCCCTTGTAAGAACATTAGGAACATTCCTGGTACCTCCTCAGGAGAATTTCTCGGCCGTATCAGACTGCAATTCAAAGCATTCTGAACGTCCAGCAATAACTCCCAAACCAAAGAAACTAGGACAGAAATACAGAGCTTTTCTAAAACCCCCTAACAGAAGAAAGAAACAGCCCCTCTCATTCTAGCTCTCAGCCTTTTCCCTTGCAAGAAAATTAGGAACATTCCTGGTAACTTCTGAGGAGATTTTCTTGGCCTTAGCAGACTGCAATTCAAATCATGCTGAACGTCCAGCAATAAGTCACAAACTTATGAAGGTAGGACTGAAAGACATAGCATGTCTGAAACCTCGCAAGGGAACACAGAATCAGCCTCTGTCCTTCTGGCTCTCAGCCTTTTCCTTTGCAAGAAAACTAGGAACATTCCTGGTACCTCCTCCTGTGTTTATCTCAGCCGTAGCAGACTGGAATTGAAAACATGCTGAACGTCCAGAAATAACTCCCAAACTAAAGAAAATAGGACAGAAATACAGAGGTTTTCAGAAACATCCTAGCAGAAGAAAGAAACAGCCCCTGTCACTCTAGCTCTTAGCCTTTTCCCTTGCAAGAAACCTAGGAACATTACTGGTACCTCCTCAGGTGTTTTTCTTGGCCGTAGCAAACTGCAATTCAGAGCATGCTGAACGTCCAGCAATAACTCCCAAACTAAAGAAACTAGGACAGAAAGACAGAGGTTTTCTGAAACCTCCTACCAGAAGAAAGAAACAGCCCCTGTCACTCAGTCTCTCAAGAATTTCCCTTGCAAGAAAACTAGGAACATTCCTGGTACCTCCTCAGGTGTTTTTCTCGGCCGTCGCAGACTGCAATTCAAAACATGCTGAACGTCCAGAAATAACTCCCAAACTAAAGAAACTAGGACAGAAATACAGAGGTTTTCTGAAACCTCCTACCAGAAGAAAGAAACAGCCCCTGTCACTCAGTCTCTCAAGAATTTCCCTTGCAAGAAAACTAGGAACATTCCTGGTACCTCCTCCTGTGTTTATCTCGGCCGTAGCGGACTGCAATTCAAAACATGCTGAACGTACAGCAATATCTCCCAAACTAAAGAAACGAGGACAGAAATACAGAGCTTTTCTGAAACCTCCTAACAGAAGAAAGAAACAGCCCCTGTTACTCTAGCTCTCAGCCTTTTCTTTTGCAATAAATCTAGAAGTATTCCTCGTACATCCTCAGGTGTTTTTCTTGGCAGTAGCAGACTGCAATTCAAAACATTTTAAACGTCCAGCAATAACTCCCAAACTGAAGAAACTAAGTCAGAAGACTGAGCTTTTCTGAAACCCCCTAACAGAAGAAAGAAACAGACCCTGTCACTCAGTCTCTCAAGAATTTCCCTTGCAAGAAACCTAGGAACATTCCTGGTACCTCCTCAGGTGTTTTTCTCGGCTGTCGCAGACTGCAATTCAGAACATGTTGAACGTCCAGCAATAACACCCAAACTAAAGAAACTAGGACTGAAAGACAGAGGTTTTCCGAAACAGCC